>BRYC01000285.1:7474-20363 GCA_030267985.1 Parmales sp. scaly parma | reverse complement strand
CTCGTCGCCGCCCTCAAGGGCCTGGTGAAGGGCTACCCCGACAGGCTCCACAAGCTAATCGCCGCCCCGTCCGGCGGCGTGATGAAGACGGTCGTTAACATTGCGACTCCCTTGCTGCCGAGTCGCCTCGCTGACAAGCTCACGGTTTTGAGCACCGTCGAGGAGGCGAGGCTCGAGCTCGAGGGGCTGCTGCAGAACGGGTTGGACGACGTGCCGACGTTCTTTGGGGGGGAGGCGGACCACGAGGAGTTTTACCCCAAGGACATTGGCGTTACTGCTGATATAGGGGAGAGTGGGAGTGCGACTGGGACTGGGAGTGGGACTGGGAGTAGAAAAAACGTTTTGAATTTTGACATTGACAAGATGATGGACAGAATGAAGGAGAGGTGCCCTGAATAATTTTTTAATAAGTGTTGGCATAAGTTTTGGCTTTGGCGCAGGTTTTTTTAAAGTAGGAGAACAAAACTGGGACGATTGGAGGGCGAGAGAAGCCAACAATCAAAAATACTTCTTGCTCAAAAAACAGATTTTCTTTTAATATAACTCGGAACTTGATCTAAATTTAAAAGCTACTTACTGTCACCACAGCAAATTGAGCAGAATGTCCGCCTTGCTAAATTTGCTGCTGGCGCTCCCGCTTCCACTCCCACTCCCACTTTTTCCGACCTTCTTCTTCTTGTAAATGTACCCCTTGTAGTCCCCCCCCGCCCCCCTTTGCTTCACGTTAGCGTTAACGTTTTTCTTGACGATTTTCCCCCGGCTGCACGCGGTGCGCCTTCGCAGTCTGGCAACAGCCTCCGCCGCGTCCTCTCTCTCCCTCATCCTCTCCACCCCCCCCGCCCCCTCGGGGAAGATTAGCGCCCGCAAAATTTCGCGGAGTTTCTTGTTCTGCTCCGAAAGTGAGAGGAGGTCATCGTTGTGAATTTGGTGGATAAGCCTTTCTCTCTGCTGTTGCTGTTGCTGTTGCTGCGGCTGCGGCTGCTTCTGTGCGGGGTAGGGCGGGACAAATTCCACTTCGTTGTCTGCCTCGGTATCTGCCTCGGTATCTGCCTTGAAATTGGTCAGATTGACGTCGATCTTTACGTTCTCCCCAATCTCAATCGCATTCTCCTCCTTCTCCCCGCCCCCCAAACCTGACAAATCCAACAGCAACTCCCGCTGCTGCTTGAGAACCTCCTTCTTCCGTTTAATCTTTTCGCGCAGTTGGTCGTTCTGGAGCGTGAGGTCCGAGAAGTCCTGCCCCACGGCCGTCAAATCGGCGTTGTACTGCGCGGCCATGTTCTTCAGCTTGAGGTCCTTGAGCTGCAGGAGCTGCACGAGCTCCTTCTTGTTCACCTCCTCGCCCCTGAGCGCGCGATTGTCCTTCTTGAGCTCCTCCACCTTCCTCTCCAATATTTGGCACTCCTTCCTCTTCTCCATTAGCAAAACTCTCGCCCTCTCCCCCTCGCTCTCGTTCTCGTTCTGGAGCTCGATGCTCAGCGCCTGCCTGTTGACGTTGCTCTTGAGCGTCGCAATCGTCGAGTTGCTTGCCTGGAGCTTTATCCGCAGGTCGCTGATCTTCGACTTGGCCACGCTCAGCTGGCTCCTGCTGGAGTAAAGTTCCGCCCGGAGGGCCGACTCGACCTGCAGGGAGGTAGAGGCGGAGTGACGGAGGGAGAGAACCTCGGAGCGGAGGGACACTGCCACGGCCTCGGCGGCGTGGGATTTCGTTTTTGTTAATAGTTGGATTCCGTCGTTCTGCGCCGAGCGAAGAAGGTGCGAAGGGGTTGCGAAGCGAAGGAGTTGCGAAGCGAAGGGGTTACGAAGGGGTTAGTAGTGGCTCGTATTCTCTCGTCTTTTAACGTGCACTAGTTGTGACTTACCTGAAGGTTTGACACGAACTTGTCAACTTCCGCGTGGGCATTTGGGTTGTGGTTGAGGTTGGGGTTGGGGTTGTTGGGGTTGTGGTTGTGACTGTAACTGTCTGTTAGAGAAAACGAATACTCGTCAAGCAACGAGTCATTGTTGGTTTCTATCGAATCGTCGAAATCGAGCGACGACTCCTCGCTGCTGCTGCCGTTCCCATTGCCACTAGCACCACCAACACCCCTCCTCTTGCTCTTGCTCTTGCTGCTCTTAGCATTCATCTGCCTTCTGGCATGCCTCAGGACCTTCTCGTTCCGCACCTCCCTCTGCCTCTCAGGGAGACTGAGATTGGGATTGGAATTGGGATTGGAAGAAGAAGAGGGAGGAGGAGGAGGAAGACCAAGATGCCGAGATTGGAGGAGCTGTGTGGGCGAAACGTCCGGAAACGTGACGTGGTGCTGGGGAGGAGAGGTTGGGGTTGAGGCCGAGGCCGAGACGTTTATTGACTTTATGTGGGTGTGGGCATCGTTGAGCTCCTGCCGAAGCTGAGAGATTTGATCCTGCATAACGTGGACCTGGACCTCAGCATCGGCAAGGTCGTCGTTGTCCGAGGAGTCTGAAGAGGAGTTTGTTGTTATTTGCCCTGGAGGATTTATTGGGGAAAGTGGAGTAGCTGCAGGGGAAGAGGGATGGCTCATGAGAGAGCAGATGGAGAGAAATCAGAGGGGAGAAGTGCGATCTTTCTGATGAGCCACGTTTTTTAATTATGAAGTTTACTAGTTTTATAAATGAAGGCGGCTGGGAGGAGGGAGGTGGAGGAGGGGAAAGGAAAGGGGATGTGGCAAAATTTATTTGCAAATTTGTTTGAACCTTGATCATAATGATTATCTGATTATACAAGGTGGTGGTAGCACATCAACAGCAACAGCAACAGCAACAGCAACAGCAACAGCAACAGCAACAGCAACAGCAACAGTAACAGCAACAGCAACAGCAGCAGCAACAGCAACAACAGCAGCAACAACAACAGCAACAGCAACAGCAACAACAACAACGACTTAATTCTTTATTTTTTGCATTAGGGTATTTAGGTGTAGACTGTCCCATGCCATCCTATCACTCTTCATCATCCCGATGTGGTTTGATGTTCCCGAAGCACACCTTCTTCTTCACACCTCTGATTCGTTCCCTCCCTCTGTCCATGCTATCGACAACAATAGCAATTCTGCTTCACATATACGACACAGATAGATGGACAAAGGATGCCTACGAGCACCCATACCCATTTCAAATTTTTGCGTTCATCGTGGGTTTTGCCCTTGTTTTTCGTAACAACTTGGCGATGGGGCGATTTTGGGAGGGCAGAGGAGCATTGCAGGCAATGGGTGCGAAGTGGGCCGATGTTGCAATTCAGAACCGTGTGTTCAATTCACCAGGGGACAAAAAAACAATAGACAACGATTTTGCCGATCGAATCTGCCATCTTCTATCGCTGATGCACGCGCTCGCGCTTCAAAATCTGAGGGGTGATATGTACACATACACCACCACCGAACCAAACCAAAGCCTAAATGAACATCATAACCTCATCCCCCACGACGACGAGAGGTCGCCGATGAGTAGCGCACCTTACGTGCTACCAGTTTCGAAACGACTAAAAAATCTATTTTTATTCGAATCGAGCGAAGAGGACCGGCAACTGCTCTTCCAGCACAACAAGTTATCGGTTCTTGGAGGGATAAGCCCGACCGAGGCGAAAATGCTCTTTCAGTACCAAGAAATTGCTCACGAGAGGGTGGCTGTGGTGATGGAGATGATAATCAGCGAGATAACAATAAAACACACGGAAAACCCTCAAGTTGCCAGTCCCATCATGTCTCGCACATTTCAGGTCCTATCCGACGGCCACTATCTTGGGTTCATGACAGCAAGGAAGGTTGCCGATACTAGAGTGCCTCTCCCATACGATAGAAGTCACAGCCTCTTCGTGTTCTGCTTTTGCATGATTGTCCCATTCGTCGTCGTGGCATTTTTGGACAGCGGCACACTTATTGGCATCTTGACGTTTCTCTCCTCCTGGTCTTATTTGCTCATGCTCCAGGTCGCTCAAGAGCTAGAGAATCCTTTCGATGGAGACTCGAACGACTTGCCCCTGAGCTCGCTTCAGTTTCAGTTCAACCAACGTATAAGAGGTTTGAGAAAAAAAGATGATCAAATCATAAAATAGCAATTTAGCATTTTTTACAAATCAGGATACATATTTTTTTTCTTCACTTCACTCTATACTCTCGTCGTAGTGCAGTCCCTCCAAGCTGCTTCCCTCCTCCAGACTCCCACCCTCTCCTCCCACCCCCTCCTCCCACATTTCATTTGAATTCTCATCGTCCCAGAAATCCTCTCCGTCTCCCTCTCCATCCAAACTAGCAAAGGTAACAGCCGTCAACCGGTTCAAATCGTCCTCAATCATGCCCACGCCCAGGTGGTTCGCCAGAGTTGGCGGCCCACTGGGCGGAGAAATTCTCAAACTTAATGTCTTGTCCACGCCCCTCCACAAGATTTTGAAAACCTGCGCCGACGCCGAAGAAGGTGCAGCGAAAAATTTGAAGTGAATTGAGAAGAATAATGTTAGTTTTTAGTAGTGACTCGCATGCTCGTCTTCGAAAAGGCACGCTCGCTTCGCTCGCTCACCTCCGGCTTCTCCCACGTGGTTTTACCTGTCTCCTGATCCAGCCAAAAATACGCGTTGTTGTAATCGTCGAACTGCTTGACGAACCTCACCGACACAACCCTCCTGAGGTTCCGCCGAGTCATTACGCCCCTGAACCGGGTCTGCACCAGCGTCGCACCGAAATGCGCAGGCGCCGAGCGAAGCGAGGCGCATGATTTTGTTAGTTATAGTCATAAAAGGCTTGCGAGCGAGCAAGCTGTGAGCGAAGCGATCTAGCAATACCTACACTAGTTGCGACTAGCTCGCTGGTTCGCATGCTCGTCTTCATCAAGGCTTGCGAGCGAAGCGAGCCAGCAACACCTTCACTAGTTGTGACTAGCTCGCTTCGCTTCGCTTCGCCTCGCTACGCTTGCTGCTTGCTTCGCTTGCTGCTCACTTCACTTCGCTTCCTGCTCACTTCACTTCGCTTGCTGCTCACTTCACTTCGCTTGCTGCTCACTTCACTTCGCTTGCTGCTCACTTCGCTTCGCTTCGCTTCGCTTCGCTTCGCTTCGCTTGCTGCTCGCTTCGCTTCACTTCACTTCGCTTCGCTTCGCTTCGCTTGCTGCTCGTTTCGCTCGCTGGCTCGCTTCGCTTCGCTCGCTCACCTCCTCGCTCCACTCGGAGGCAGAGAGGTGTTTCCGATCCTTGATCCACTGATTCACTTCGCGAAGGGCATGCTCCTCGATGATGGTGTCAATCATAGGCTCGAACGACTTTTGCATCACCTCTTCCGCCTTCCGCATCGTCATGTTTTTAATTTTCTCGTCCACAATGACGGACACGGAAGATTCGATCATTTCCTCGGCGAGGTCGGTCTCGAGGGATTTCAAAAAGAGCGTTGTCATGTTGTTGATTGCTGCGCCGAGCGAAGAAGGTGCGAAGTAAATTTGAGTGGAATAATATAATGTTAGTTCAAGTGGTGGCTCGTATTTATTTCTCGTCTTCATCAAGGCTCGCTCGCTTCTCTCGCTCACCTGCAACCTTGGCCATCTCCTTGGCGAGGTCTTTCGCTTCGAGGTCCTTCGCGTGCTCGTCAATCGCATCCATGATCATGGTATCGATCTCCAGCTCAAAGAAAGCCTCCCCGCCCTGCAAAATTAAAGTCTTCTGCGCCTCAGCCACCGCTTTCATGTTCTTCAGCTGCTCCTTGACGTCTCCGGCCCCCTCCCTCGCCTTCTGCCGACGCTCGGCCAAAAACTCTGCGCCGATCGAAGCGAGGTGCATTTTTAACGAAGCACGAAGCACGAGAGCAAGAGTGGGTTAGTCGTTTTGCACCCCTTCATTCACACAATGCAATTCTTTAATGTCACAAGGTTCGCTCGCTTCGCAAGCTCACCTCCAACCATCTTGTCGCGCCTTTTCTTCTTCAACAATCGCAAATGGTCTTGGTACTGCTCCCCCAGGTTCGACTTGTTGAAGCCGTCCCAGCAGTTGTCCCGGAGGAAAATGAGCGCGTTGAACACCGCCTCGTCGAAGATGTTGGCTCGCAATGTCGTCTCCTGAACCTTCTGCCCCAGGGTAGCAAGCTTCCCGAAAACGCCCTTCTTTCGGGTGGCCTCGAGTTCGTCCTTGCGGTCCTCCTGCATTTCAATCCGGATCAACTCCACCCCAAGCCGCTCCCGCAGCTTGCTGTCAAGAGCTGCCACTTGGGTCGCCGAAGCGTCCAGGTGGTTGTTGAAAATGGCCACCGCCTCGTCACGGAAGTCCTCGCTGGAGCTGTCCGTCTTCTTCCACTTCTGCACGTGCTGGATGAAGTTGATGGTGAACTTCTCCTTCCCGATTCCGCAGATTCTGTCAATGTAAAACTCGAACAGCTCGCTGCCCTTCGCATCCTTGATGCACAGGTCTGTGGGCGCAAAGGAAGGACAGGCAGATAGGTAGTGCTCCTGGTAAACAAATGTTTGGGGGTTGGAGAAGTCGGCTGAGACAAACTTTGGAGGATTTTTTGCCTCAAAATCGTGGCGCATTTGCAACCTGGGTGGCGCCGAGCGAAGAAGGTGCCAAGTAAATTGAGTGGAATATGTTAGTTTAGTTTAGTAGTGCGAGCTGCGAGCGAAGCAAACCAGCATCACCATACACTAGTTATGAATAGCGAGCTGTGAGCGAAGCGAGCCGCGAGCCGCGAGCGAAGCAAACCAGCATTACCATAATACACTAGCTGTGAATAGCTCGCTTCATTAAACGGCTCGCTTCGCTCACGGCTCGCTTCGCTCACGGCTCGCTTCGCTCACGGCTCGCTTCGCTCACGGCTCGCTTTCGCTCACCTTGCTTCGTCGCAAGCTTTGTTGAGCAGGCGAGTTTTAGCCATTTCTTCGAGCTCCTTCGCTCCCGGCTTTTTGCCCTTCTCTTCGTCCTTGTACTCTTCGGCTATCGAAATTGCCAAATCTTTTAGTTCCTTCTTCCCTTTGCGCGACTTGAGCTGAACGGTTTTCACCTTTCGGATAGAACTTTCAATCTTGTCAAAGTGCTCGCTGAACTCTGCCAACCTGCGCTCCTCCTCAGAGACGGCATCCTTCAGGAACTCGTCCATTTTTCTCTCGTAGTTTTGGTCCACTAGAGCTTGGAGGGCCACGCCGACGAAATTCAACGATTTCTTTGTGCGCACTAGCCTCTTCATCACGCCCATGAATCTCAGTATTCCCTCGAACTCGAGTCGCGCAACGTGGCCGCGGTGCCGAGACTGGATTGCCGTAAATCCCCGTAGAGCCATCCTCTGCTCCTTAATCATGTACGTGTACTCGAGCCAAGTTCCGAACGCCGGGTTGCCGATCGCCCTTCGCATCATTGTCAGTATGCGCTTCTTCTTCTCAACGTAGGAGTACCACGAGTTGAAGACAGCGAACTCCCTCCTCATCAAAAACCGCTTCAGAGCCTTCTTTGCAATCTCCTCCCGATGCTGTTTCACCCCCTGAACGTACTCCTTCCAGTTCGTGTAGAACTTCCTTTGCGCGCCGACCAAAATTCCATCCAAAAGCTTCTTGGCACGTTTCATTTTGGCCACCCAAGCTTTCCACGGGTTGAGGCAGCGGAGCATGATGGCGAATCTGCCATGGTGCATCCGCATCCTCACAATCGGCCTCCACCTCTTCCTGATGTATATTCCCCGCCACAGCGATCCCATCCTTGTGCTGCGCCGAGCGAAGCGACCAAGCGAACCGTAAGAATTGAGTGGGTTAGTTTAGTAGTGTTTGTAGATCGCGCTCAAGTCTTCCTCAAGGCTCGCTCGCTTCGCTCACTCACCTGCATATGTCCATCCACATCCTCCTCGGAGGCCACTTGGCCCACCACATTCGCTGCCACTGCCTCGCCCCATGCGTGAGCCGACTGTGGTAGGTCTTGCCGGGCGTAGGGTGCGACTGGAAATCGTCCTCCTCGAAAGGCCCCCACCGCACCGCGTAGTTGTAGTACGTGGTGTAGTCTGCGAGGCGGTTCTTTGCCTCCAAGTACCTCCACGATAGCCGCTGCACAGTTTCTTCCATGAGCATCGTGTTCTGCTCGAAGGTCTGGAGCTCCTTCTCCGCCTTCTCCTTCTGCCGGATGTACCACGTTCCCCGGGTGGACACCGGGGTGCGCTGCATCACCTCCCAATCCACCTTGAACTGCGGCCAGACCGTCTTGCTGTTGACATACTACGCCGAGCGAAGAAGGCGCGAAGTAAGTTGAGTGGGTTGGTTTAGTTTAGTTTAGTTTAGTTTTGTGGTGGCTCGTATATATTTCTCGTCTTCATCAAGGCAAGCGGAGACTGAGTGAGACTCACCTCAACATTATTAGTACTAGTGTTGGTGTTGACGAAAGGGGAGGTTTTTCCAAGTGCGGTGTCCACAGGAGTGAACTTTTTGCCCTTGGCCTTCTTGTCGTCCACGGCCAACACAACCCGGAGCAAGGATTGCGACTCGCGCATCTCGGAGCGGCAGACATCGGTGACTGCCATCTTCACAACAGGCATGGGGATGCGGGCACTCATCTGCGTGTCGTTGAAAATCCAGCGACACTGCGCCAGCGCCGAGCGAAGCGAGGCGCATTGGTGGGTTAGTTTAAGTTAAGTTAAGTTAAGTTAAGTTTAGTTTAGTATTGGATGTGAATGTTGATGTGGGTGGCTGCAGCCATTTCGCGCTCGCTCACCTGCTTCTGCAGCGCCTGCTTCTCGCCCTTCAGCAGCTTCTCCATCTGGGCCAGTTCCCCCATCTCGTCCCGGCGGACCATGACGTACTACGCGTAGTGTAGTGTGAGGGTTAGTTAGTGGTTGTGTGAGAGCAACACCTTGACCATACCACAAACACTAGTTCATCACTCACTCACCTCCTTGGACTTGCGCTCCCACTTGGACTGGTCCATAGAGGGGGACTTGGGGCGCTTGAAGTTGTTCTTCCGGGAGGCTAGAACAGGAGGGGCCTTGTCGAGGGAGGGCTCCTCGACGCGAAACATGGTGTTGGCCTGGAGGTCGCGGTAGGCTCGCCGGAGCTGGGAAGTTTTGTCGTGGCCAAGCACACCAAAGTCGCCCGACTGCGCAAATGCAGCGTCGGGGAGCACTTCGGAGTTGTCATTGTCAACGTGTCGGGATTTGAACGGGGCCAGGTACTTGGCATTCTGCTCATACAGCTGCAGAGCCAACTTGGCATCCCGGGCAAACCAAACAGCTGACATTGGATCCTTTCGTCGAGGGAAGTTGCCCATAGGATTGACTATGGAGGAGTTGCCGAGCGTGGATTTTCGACCCGCATAGTTGGAGGATTTTATAAAGTTGTAAGAGGAGGAGGAGGAATTGGAATTGGAATTGGGATCAAACTCAGAACTCTGAGGTTCCCTCGGTGAGTTTGGAGTTGAGTTGGAGTACATTGAATAGTTTTCCCGCTATTGATTTGATTGTCAAAAGTTGGTAGCGTATAACAAGGAAGTCATTTTATTGTGTTGTGTGCGAGAATAACAAAAATGGGAAACTAAAAATTTTCAACTTTTCCTCTTCTCTTTTTCTGCCATAAAAACAAACTCTTCCTTAGTCCAACTCAGTCTTTCTATTTGACCTAAGGCTACAACTATCATAAAATGTGAGTAACAACCAGAGTTTTGGGCTCAATTGGCCAATCACATCGCGAATCGCTCCCATGAAGTTTGTCAAAAATCCTTCCTTGCCGGAGGCCGGGTTCATGCCAAACAGCAGCACCCCCCCCCCAAACACCTTTCTTCTTGTAACTAAACCCCAATTAACACCCCCCTCACACACGCAGGGCTAGCATCACGGACAAGCACACCGTAGCTGAATCTGCCCTTCATACAACCCCTGGGCCAGACACATTCACAACCGGCCCCCTTTCCCTTCTCTACTCCGCTGTCAAGGCAAATACCCAAGTCCTCATCAATGTCCGAAACAACCACAAGCTGTTGGCCCGAGTGAAGGCTTTCGACCGACACTTCAACATGATATTGACGGATGTGAAGGAGATGTGGACAGAGGTGGGGGGGAAGAATAAAAAGAAGGTGTTGAACAAGGATCGGTTCGTATCCAAAATGTTCCTCCGGGGGGACAGTGTGATTTTGGTTCTAGCTAATCCCGCTAAGCTTGCAGAATAAAAAGAGAGATCTGTTTCAAATCATCATTTGTAGATCAATAAGATCATCGGTGTCCATTGCACCCGCTCCTGGCAAGCTTTTCCCAGTCTTTTCTATTACTACACGCCCAGTCAACGGGCATTCTGCGCCAATCAAGCCATCTAGTTCCACTTTGCAAGCGCTCCTTTCACCGTCGTAGACGCCTCTCCTCTTCTTCTCGTCCAGCACTTTGACTAACCACACCAACCTGATTTGTTGCTCCTCCGACAACCATTCCCATAAGCATTCCTTCAACGCCTCCGCGGAGTAGCAGTACCCCGAAGGAAAAACGTAATAGTCTTCCCCTCCCTTCCCTAGACTTTCTCCGGAAAGCGCGCAGACTGCGTTTTTCGGCACGACCACGCTCTGCTCCTCGAGGAATGCGATTTCTTCTCGAAGCCCGTCGCAGCTCACCTCGCAGTCTGTCAAATTTTCTTTGAACTTGGTAATTTTTTGAGAATAAGTTTGCAGAGCACTTGTAATCTCGTCCTTGAAAGTGTCAATTTGCGCGTCGCCTGGCAAAAATGAGAATAATGTTAAGGTTAGCGGCTCGCATATATTTCTCGTCTTCATCAAGACTCGCTCGCTTCGCTCGCTCACCTGGGAGAAACGGTAACACGTCAACGATACTCAACAACTTGCTCTCTCTCAGCACATTGATGCATTTCGCCACTCCCTCGCTGCCTCCTCCTTCTCCAGTTTCTCCTTCTCCTTCTCCTCCTTCTCCTTCTCCTGCACCTCCAAGCGCTGCGTTCTTTGCAATCAGCAACCATAATTTCTTCTGTTCCATCCCTCCCTCCTCCTCGCAGCCACTCGCAATTTCCCTTGCCAAGCTTGGCGCAACGCCCAGAGCGAGCTCCAGCGCCTGCTGCCTCAGTCCCATCGCCATGTTCAGCTGGATCACACTCCTGAAGTGCCTCCGCGTTTTGACGCACGTTCTCAGCGCGAATGACGTGTCGAGTCCAGTCCCGCCCTCTTTCTTATTCTTGTTTTTCTGCGAAGGAAGAATCGCCGCGTGAGTCTGCAAAAACTTCAGCAGTGGAGCTTCGTCCTCCAGCAGACTAAAAAGCACGCACAGATGGTTCAGCACGCTGGTCTTGACGCAGCCAAGACTGACGGCGCCCTCCAAGTAAAATCTTGCTGCGTCAAAGCTACGAAATTAAAAAAAAGTGATTTTGTGAGTGAGTAAGCATTTGCAGTCATTGGTGTTGCGTTGCGTTGCGTTGCGTTGCAATGCAACATTATTTATTGCAATGCACTCACCCTTCCTTCGCTTTCTCGCGATTGTACTTCAACAAAGCCGGAAGCAGCATGTGCGCCTGCAACCCTTCTTTGTACCGGTTCAAGAACGACTTCACGGCCTGCATTGGAATACATTCGAGCAACTTTTGAAATAAAGGCCCAACGATCAAATATAATTGTGTATTAGTGAGCAACACCATCACTTAACTAGACGCGATGAATTCGACAAGGTGGCGGGTTTTGCCAGGCGCATTTTTCTGCGCAAGGGGGTTGTTCAGGGACGGTCCGAAACACGCCATCTGCAGGTCTGCAAGTCAAGTGAAAAACCAAAAAAACGCAAAAAAAGTTGAATCACTAATCCAACCATAACTCCGACGCGTACCGTCTTCAGACGCTCATAATTTGACACGGTGACGAGTTCGGCCAAGATAATCTTTTTTCGCAAAGCTAATGTTCAGGGGGGGTCCAAAACACAGAAAAAAAACGAAAAGACTCTCTCGCTTCGCTCGCTCACCTTGCTCGCATAGCGATAATACAAGTGCTCTCCCTTGGCCAACGGGCTGCGCCGAGCGAAGAAGGTGCGAATTGAATTGAGTGGGTTAGTTGAGAGTGGATGTAGCCATTTCGTCTGTAGCTATTTCGCGAGATCCATCGCGAGTATGCTCGTCTTCCTCAAAGCTCTCTCGCTTCGCTCACTCACCTCGAGTCCAAGATCGTTAACGCCGCCAACGCCCCTCCAGCCTTGTCCTCCAACGCGGCTACAATTGATGGTTTGATATTGCCGGCGACCGCGGCCGCAGCTGCAAGCTCCCTGGGTTTCGCGTCGTGCAAACCGAGCAGATTCAGGGTGGTTAAAGAGTCGATCTTCTTCGCGTTAATTGCGAGAAAGCTTTGCAGCCCGATCGTATTCGTGGGTTCCTGCTTGTTGTTGCGGGTTGCGAGCAGCAGCTGTGTGGTGATGGTGATGGTGATGGTGTTGGTGTTGTGTTAGTTCTAGTCTAGTAGAGGCTCGCATTCTCGTCGCTCGCTCACTCACCTCCGTCAGCCAGGCTCCGAGCATCACCGACGACTGCTGATCGTTGGCTGTAATTGCCATCTTCAGTCTCTCGAAGACGTACGCGATCAACGCGTCGTTGTACTTCGGGTCAGCCGCCAGGCGAGCTGACGTGGTCGCAAACGAGGCCAAGCACGGTGGGCTCTGAGCCAAGCGCCAAGAAAAGCGGAGAGAGAGGGTTAGCGAAGCGAGCCAGCAACACCATACACAAGTTGTGACAACACCACCACACACCCTTCTTGTGACTAGCCCGCTGCGCTCGCGGCTCGCTTTGCTCGCCGCTTTCTCACCTTTGCGAGAATTTTTGCGCTTCGTGGTTGTGTGTCTGCCCGCTCTAGCAAATACTCGGCTTTGAGCAGGTTTGCTACTGCGCGCTTCTGGGAGGTGTCGCAGAGGCTGATGACCTCGTCGAATTGGTCCTCAACATTATTAGCACCGCCAACCCCCCCCCC
>BRYC01000284.1:3826-18476 GCA_030267985.1 Parmales sp. scaly parma | reverse complement strand
CCCCCCCCCCCCCCGCTCCGCTCGCTCACCATTTTCAGCATCTTCTCGTGGTCCTCCACCGTTATAGGCAGAAATGGCATCTCCACCGTTAAAAATTCGCTCCCCTTACTCGGCAGTTTGTTTATTCCCGTGATGAACAGTAACAGTCCCCGCTTGTCCTCCTTCCCCAACCCATCAACAACCTCCCAAAAGACTTTGTAAAACTCCCCCCCCTCCTTCATATCCCCGTCTACAACAACCTGGAAATACATCCTAAAGTCGAAGTCCTCCTCCCCCCCGTCCTTGATTCCGCAAACGATTTCACCCAAATCGAAGGGGGTGATGTCAAACTCGCTCAGCTCCCTCCTCCCCACGATGGAGAAAAACCCTGCGCCGAGCGAAGCAGGCGCATTTTTAATGGAGCAGGGATATAAATTGTTTAGTTTAGTAGTGGCTCATCTTCTCGTCTTGATCAAAGGCTCGCTCGCTCACCTTCTCGGATGGCCGACATTTGCCATTCTGTTGCGTCGATTATTGTCGATTGGAGGACGTGGGTAACGTATTCATCATAAGTTGGCGACGCTGATGGCACCTCCCCCCCGTCCATTGTGATAATTTCGAGGAATTTTGACGAAGGCCAGCTCTTGGCCGACTCTAGATTGGCTTTGAGGGTCTCGTCGAAGCCATTCAAATCTGCCATCGCTAGCTCTACATTTGAGTTTTGGTTCAAGAGAAGTTTGAAGAAAAGAAGCGGCAGGGCGAGGTCGAACTAAAAAGTTTTGATTGTTTTGTTGTTTTGTTAGGCTAAAGAAAACGCTGCATTTCCTCTCACTCACTCGCTATGCTCACCTTTGTCAAATTCGCTACCGTAAGTCCCATCAACTTTCCAAAAAACCTGTACATCTCCTTCATCCCCCCTCCCTCCCTCACGCCAACATTCACCCACACTCCCTCGCATTCTTTTTTGTATACGAGAATGGGCGTTTTCTTCGTTCCAATACCCACAAAAGCCTTGCTGTATGAGGTGAGGAGCGAGGGTGCTATTTTGTAGGTGCGAGATTTCGTCGGGTGTGAGGAGGTTATAGTGAAGATTGAGGTGGTGTTCGTGTCGTGAACGCGAACAGTTTTCCCCACTAAGTCTAAATCTTGATCTCCGTCGATTTCCAAATTGTTAAATCCCTCCACTCCAGTCGCCTTCAACGTTGCGTCCTGCGTATGAAATTGAGGTGAGGAGTAATATATTAGTTTCGGAGTGTTGCTGCTCGCTTCGAGTTCTCCCATTGACGTGTGTTTCCCCTGATCTGGACTGTTCCTGAACAACCCTCTCGCACAAAAAGATGCGCCAACCCCAATCCGCCACCGTGTCCAATTTTGAGCGATCCAGTGATTCGCCCTTTTTTTAGTTTTTTTCGCTTCGCTCCACTCCACTAGCTCACTCACCTCCGTGAACGCCACCTTGCTGACGAACTCCTCCCCGAGCAGCGTGAATAGCTCCTTCCTGGGTCCCAGTCCTTCCCCCTCCTCAACCCGGTGCCCCTCTGAGAACTTCGTTCCGAACTCAGACTTGAAGTACGGGCAGATGATGACCGTTTCCGTATCAGTTTCCGTTTTGAGCAGCTCAAGAGTATCCGCCGTGCAGGTGCTCCTGTCTGTCGTGAGCGTAACTCTGCGCAAGTCGCCCTCCTTCGTCAGGGAATTGTGGAGAAACAAACATTTTGAAGTGGGAGACAACAAAACCGGGTAGGAAGTGAAGTCCGGTAGACATAGTAGCTCGCTCAGGCTGCTCAAAGAGGCTGTTATGGTTTGGTGCTTTATCTCAGTGTCGAGTATCAGAGGCGAAATGAGCGACAATATCTCGTTAATTGCGACGTTTTGGAACATTGCTTGAACGTCGACCACCTCCCCAGCTCCCTCGGACGTTTCCAAGCCCGCGCTGAACTGTACCACCCCCACGATTCCATCGTTGATCTTCCTTTCCTCTTCTTCGCCCCGATCTCGATTTCCCCCCTCCCCCTCGATCAAATCGAGCAACTCCTGCATTGTCAGGTCGTTCCGATCCTCTCCCCGCATCGTCCTCCTAGCTATTGTTAGCTTATCTTTCAGTGACTCGTTCAGCAATCTGTGGAGAGACGTGAGCAAAGACGACAGCTGTTTCGGGGATATTATCTTCGCTGTTGAGGCGAGGAACGTGTGTAGGAGATTGGGATTAGCTGAGAGGAGTTTTTTGAGGTTTGTTGTTGATGTTGTGGAAGATAAGAGAATGATTTCTTTTAGCTCTGCGATGCAGGAAGAGGGGATTGAGTGTGCTGAATTCCATTGGGGCGAGGATTATAATAGTGCTGTTTCCGGGTCGTCGTTGAAATCATCCTCCTCCTCGTAATCGTAATCATCTTTTTCCTCCTCCTCCTCCTTTTCCTTTTCCTCCTCAAACATCTCACCCCCCTCCCCCACCTCTGAGAAAAATCCACCCTCCAAACACTCCCCACACGTGGGTCTCCTCCCTCCCTCCACCTCGAGCATCTCCTCCACCAACCTAACCCCCTCAACGCCGAGTTTCTTCAACTCCCCTTTGGCCCCCCCCAACACCCTCGTCACCTCGAAGTCCCCGTAATACATCTCCTCCGTCATCACCCCCCTCTCCCTCAGCCCCCTCTTGACGCTAGCCCCCATTCCCCCCGCGACCTTGACAATCTCTCCCAGCACCTCCTTCTCGTCGTCGCCCTGGAAAAGCGCAACGCCAGTCGTTAGCTCCGAAAGAATGCACCCCGCCGACCAAACGTCCACCGCCGAGGTGTACTCGGAGCCGGAGCCCAGCAGCTCCGGAGATCGGTACCAGCGCGATCCGACGTAGTGCGTCAGCTTGTCTCGTTTGTTGTTGTTGTTGTTGTTTTGGCCTTTTATCTCTATCCGCCGCTCCAAAATCGCACAGCTTCAACACAGGCTCCTCGGAGTTCGGTCCCCTAACCAATATGTTCTCCGGCTTGACGTCCCTGTGCACGACCCCCTTCCCGTGCGTGTAGTCGAGCCCCTGCAGCAGCATCCTCATCAAATCCCTGATGAGCCCCTTCGTAAGGCCGCCGCCGTTCACCTCGATGTAAGCGAGGAGGCTCATGTCTAGGCGCTCGAAGACGATGTACTGGACGCCACCCTGGACGAAGTGGGCCAGGGCCGTGGTCAGGAACGGGTGGGAGAGCGAGGTGCAGAACTCAACCTCTCTCGCCTGGGTCGTGAGCACGTAGTCCTGGTCCTCGTCCTCGTCGTCCACGGGCTTGAACTTCTTGATCGCCAGCCTCTCGCTCTCGCTCTCGCTATTTTTGGTCGCCGAGTACACCAGCCCGTACGCCCCCTCGCCGAGCAGCTGGTGGAGCGTGTAAGCGTCGAGGAAGTTCTCCTCCTCGGGGGCCTTTGACGGAGTCAGGGTCGGGGGAGCTGGCGAGTGGGGGGTCATAGGAAGGTCTTCAATCTCTTCAATTGCCTCCGAGTCCGGAGACGCAACCACCGCCGCGGAGAATTCTGAAATTGGGGGAACTTGCTTGGAAGAGGGAGAGGCCTTGGACTCCTCGGCGAAGTCGTCGTCGGAGCTGTAGTCGTCCTCCGGGTAGTCTGACTCAGAGCCTGAGCCTGAGCCTGAGCCTGAGCCGCCTGAGCCTGATTTCGGGTTTGGGGGAGCTGCTAAAGATTTCTCCTCCACCGCTTCTTCCACCTCTTCTTCCACCTCATCTTCCACCTCTTCTTTCACTTCCTCCTTCACTTCCTCCTTCACTTCCTCCTTCACTTCCTCCTTCATTTTTTTGGGTGACTTCGATTTCGATTTTGATTTCTTCTGTGGACTGGACTTTTCCTTTTCCTTTTCAAACTCCCCCCCCCTCTCAACCATCCTCCTACTCCTCCGCACCACATCCAAAATAACAATGCTAGCAGCGTGCGCCCTCCCAACCTGGTTCTTCACCCCTTTCCCCCTGATCTCCTCCCCGCTCAAAAGCAGCGGATTCCCCTCGCAGAAATTCGCAATTTTGGTCGCCTGCGGCCCGATTGCCTCCCCGACAAAGTTCAGGTCTGTGTACATCTTCAGCAGGTAGTCCTGGCCATTCCACTGGAACGGCAGCGGCTCCTTCTGATTCTGGCTGACGGTCAGCACCCAGCTCACGATCTTCTCCACGCACCGCAGGCCGGCGGACCGGAGGTCGACGGACATGTTTTTCAGCAGGCGGGCGGCTTCGGGCAGCGCCGTTACGATGTTTGTGCTTGTGCTTTGTTTTGAATCTGATTGTCCTGGCCCTGGCCCTGGCCCTGGCCCTGGCCCTGGCCCTGGCCCTGGCCCTGGCCCTGGCCTGGAGGTGGCCTGCTTCGGCCAGTGCAAAATCACCGCGTTGAGCTGCATCAGCAGCGATTCGCGGTAGCCAACCGCTCTGGCCGCGTCAATCTTCTTCTGGTACAACTCCCGGGCGCGGTTGTCGCGCTGGATTTCCGGGGAGGTCAGCGAGGTCATCTGCTGCGAGTAGCTTTGGGCTTGGCCTTGGGATTGGTATTGCTGATTTTGATTCTTATTCATCGTTGCTGGGTGGCTGCGAAGAATTCCGCCGGGGGCAGAGGACACAGGCATGTTGTTGCTGTATCCGTAGGGCGGATGATGTTGTTGTTGAGGTTTTTGCTGCTGCTGCTGCTGCTGCTGCTGCTGCTGCTGCTGCTGCTGCTGCTGGTGTGGAGGGGGGCGTCGCCGGGGACCATTCAACTTCTTCTTCTGAATGCCAATGGCAGCACGACCACCACCGGCAGCATATGCAGAACCCTTTGAAACAGGTTGCAGCTTGCCTAGCGTGAAACGAGAGTCCCAGCCGGATTCTTGGCGCTTCTGGATAGCAGGGCCGGGGGTTTTGCGGACTTTAGCTCTTGGAGGGCCATTCCATACCATTTTTATTGATATTATTTCAAGTCAGGATGAGTGGGGGGTGACCTATTTATATATATATTGCTTCTAAAGGGGTTGGGGGGGCACAGCGCTGTGCTTTTGTATGATATATCCGATAATAACGCTCAATACCTCGTACGTTTTTAAATTTTCTTGAATTTAAAAAGCAAAATCAGTGAAAAATTATATTGGCGAAACTAAAAATAGCAATTTATGAGATGAGCACTTCCCCAGCACAAATCGTGGACGAGTCGCCAACCTATGTAAATCAAAAACAATATATAAGAATTATCAAGAGAAGGGTTACACGGCAAAAGGCCCGCGCCAAGAGGGAGCACATCATTGCCCAAATAAAAGGGGGAGCTACCTACAAGCACGAGAGCAGGCATAAACACGCTTGTAAGCGGCCTAGGGGACATGGGGGGAGGTTTTTGACAAAGGATGAACTTGATGGATATTACAGGACACATCCAGAGGAGGCGAAGGAGCGAGATTGGAAATTTGCGGACTCGGGTGGGGAAGCAGCTCCTCCCCTAGAAATGTCAGCGCTGCTGGGTTTGGAAGTTGAAGTTGAAGTTGCTCAGCCACTGCCCTTGTTAGAACCCTTTGTCACCGGTGATGGGATGATGAACCTTGCTTAAAAGAATTGGGTAGAATGCAGAAAACCGGACACCATAATATAATAAATATAATAAGATTAAGGATATGGATTTAGATTTCCCCTTCTTTATTTCCAACTTGCCGAATCGCGTCTCAAGAAATCTAATACCACACTTGTGGGCCCGTCTCCAGCTCCGGGCTCCTGGATGCACCGGTTTAGTAGCAGCATTCCCTCGTGCAAAACCCGCAATTCTGCCTCAGTCGCCGGCGGACTTGTCGGCGCCTTGCACGTCTTTTTGTGCTTCTTCCACGCCGATTTCTGGCAATCGGCGGAGCAAAAGTAGCTGATTTTGCACCGTGCGCACGCTTTCGTCTTGGTGGTCTTGCAGACGTCGCATTTTCGAGTCGGCTTCTTCAGCACGTCCTCCACCTTCAGAAGCTCGGCCTTGTCGTACTTCATGTGCTTGATGAACGTGCAAGCGGTGTTATAGACGCCGAAGACCTCCTCGTCGACAAACTGCTTGGGGAGGTGTTGTCGGAGGAGGGTGGGGTAGGGGGTGGAGGATATGTCCTTGGGGGTGAGGCGGAGAACCTTGACAACCTCTCTGCACGCATTGTAGTTTTGAGCAAAATCAGGGAGCGTGGCTCCCTGAGGCCAGCCCTCGCCTAAAGCTGAGAGTGAAAGTGGGTGTCGGTGGATCATTCGAAGAGCAAGAAACATGAGGGTGTCGGTGTATACCTGGCTATTGCAAGCAATGGCTCGAAGAAGAGGAAAATTGTAGTATTTGAGCACTTTACGCACCAACTCGTCATCGTGCTCGTTGATGAACTTGTGACAGTCTGCATACGATCGTGATTTGATCCAATCATCCATCTCACCCATCCAATAAGACACTGGTGCGTACAAGCGGGCCATCTCATCACCACCCAACGAACGAACTTCCTCGGGAGTGTGGGAGAGCAAGCCGATGATCTCAGCACAGGCTCCACTCCTACGGGCAATGTCGATGGGAGTTTCGCCTTCCTTGTCTCGTGTGGTGAGGGCCTCTAGATTGAAGCAAATCGACATCACGCCCACATTGGCAAGAGCATGTGTGTGTGTCTGAGCTTTCGCTGCCATCCAATGATGTGGCAGTCGTCCATGCTCATCTCTCTCCTTGTACTTTCTCTCCATCAAATCTGGGTCATTTATGGCTCCTACTACCGCTGGCCAATCACGCTTCATGAGCCACTTGTGGTGCTCATTGGAAGGCATAAGGATATCGTGAAAATATCTCAAACGAATGGGGAGAGGGAGATGTACTAGTGGTGGGGCAAGGCAGAAGGCAGGAGAATTGGAATTGGGTTAGAATAGGTTTTCAAAATTGCAGAATTGATTAAATGAAGCAGCCAAACCAATGACGTATATTGGTTCGATCATAGACCATAAATATCTCTTACTTTAGATATAGCCTCTGCCTCTAAAACTCTAAATTCTGCAATGTCTCGGCCTCCTTCTGATCCCCCTTCTGATCCCCCTTCTCCCCCCGCTTCTCCCGACCCCCTCCCTCCCACCAACGAAACCCGCTCCTCGATGTCCCCGTCGAACAGCAACCCCTCCCTCACGGTTTCTTCAACAATGGCACGTCTCTTTCCCCATAGCCATGATTCATTAGTGCCCGTTACCACCACCCCTGTACCAATCGTGGTCAACCCCACCCTTCTCCTCCCCCCAGGCTCCACGGCCCTTTCCCACTTGCGCTCGGTTCGTGCGGAGACCGAGACCGAGACTACGTCCACAAGCACGAACACGAACACGCACACGGCTGAAAGATTCCGTCGTCTTGTCGGTGGCCACACTGATCGTACCTCCACCCCAATCTCAATTTCAACCCCCAGCCCCAACTTCAACCCCCACCCCAACCGATCCCCCTCACCTATCCCCCTCCAACGACAAATGTCCACCACAACCCAGCAACAAACCCGTCAAATCACCACTGGTTCTTTTGGCTTTCAGTCAATCACGCGGCGTCTGTTGCTCGCCCAACCCAACATCAACGTCAACATCAACGTCCATGCGCCAAACAGTGCGGCCTCCCCCTGCTGCAGCAGCGATGACGACGACAGCAGCGATTCTGACGATGGTGGCAGCTCCAGCTCCAGCCCCAACGCTTGGCATAGATCAGCTCCAGCCAACAACCCCAATGCCCAGTCTACCACGAATCCTACCCCATCTTCTTCCTCTTCCTCCTCCTCCTCCTCCTCCTCCTCCCCCTCCTCCTCTTCCTCCACCCTCTCCCAGCTGATGAGCGAAACTTACAAGCTCGTCGTCCCCATCCCCCTGCCCACTTTCTCCACCTCACCACACGTACCCCCCACCGTCCAAATCCAAACCGAGCACCTCCCTTCACTGCGGATCAGGGCTCCACCCTACCTCCAGGAGGTGTTTCGCCGGAAGACGGTTCTGGACGAGTTTGTCAAGAGGCTGAGGGAGCTCAAAGTGTTCGTTGACACGCCCGCCGCCTCCCCCCTCTTCCTCCTCGACGACGACAGTAACAACAACGACAGCGACCCCTCCTCCTCCTCCAGCGACCCCTCCTCCTCCTCCTCCTCCTCCATCGACCCCTCCTCCTCCCCCCTGAACAACATGTTCTTCGCCGTTCTCATGACGGCGCTAAATTCAATTTCCGATCCGGCCGCGCTAGAAAGCGTCCTCGACCAGCTCATTGCAACCCTCAACGCGAACAAGGTCTTCGAGGTCTTCCAAGACTCGGCTTTCCGTGACGACTCGGCCAAGGAGAGCCGCCCATCAAGGACAAAATCCGAAATGGCAAAAATTGGCAAGCTTGTCAATTGGCTGACAACCCTAACGTCCTCAGCCTCCTCTCCCGCCCAACCCCCAACCATCTACAACACAGCTCTCACCACCTTGGTTACGATCTCCTCGTCGACGGGAATGCTCAGCCACGTTCTTCCGGCTCTGAAGGCGTTTGCGATAAACCCCATCTCTACTCCCTCGCCGGAGATCATCTCCGCCACGGAAAAGCTCGCCAGCGTCGTCGAACAGCAGAAGGTGAAAATCGGTGCGATGGTGGGGGTTTGGGGGGATAACAAAAAGTGGAACAAGAAGTCCCACCAAAGCCGAATCGAGGTGGAGAACGCTCGTTCGCACTCCCTCCTCCACAACACGAGTTTCGACAAGTTGGAGAAATCTCCCGCGACGACCCTGTCCCCCACTTCCTTATCCACAACCTCCACCACGAGCGCGCACACCCACACGTATTTGAACAGGGGCTTCAGCTCTGGGAGGTGGAGTTGGACGTTTGCAATCACGAGCGATGTGCACAGCGACGAGAGCGTTTGCCTGGGGGCTGGAATTAAGCCGCTTCAGTCGAGCAGCTACAACAGCAGCAAGGAGATGTGGATGTACCGGTGCTACAACGGGAACTTGTACGAGAGGGGAGGTCAGGTTAGGGGTGTAAGCAAGGAGAAGGTTCATCCTGGGAATCAGGTGAGCGAGCGAAGCGAGCGAGCCTTGAGAAAGACGACAATACAATAAAAATACAATTCAATACGACAATACAATACAATACAAATTCCACAATCAATTACTACATTCTTCATTTTGCTCACTCTCTACCCCTGTTCTATTAAAAATTCACCTCGCTTTGCTCGGTGCAGGTGAAAATCGTCCTCGATCACTTCCAGCACACTTTATCCTACACCATCCTCGCTCAAGATTCTTCCTCCCCGAAGCACCAAGGAGTCTGCTTCAAGGATGTGTTCGGCGAAGGTGATCAATCCCGCAAAATGGCTGCAGACAAAATTCATCAAAACCATTAAACTAAACTAACATTAATATTATTCCACTCAATTCGCTCAGTCTTCCCCGCTGCTGCCTTCTACGGCTCCCACCGGTCCGTTGAGCTAATCGCAATCGAAAATCACAACGGCCCAGCCGCGCGTTTTTTCAACCCGGACATTTTCGACAACACCATTCCGATGTCCATTCCTCCTTCCTTCCACCTTTCCCCGTCAGGTGAGCGAGCGAAGCGAGCGAGCCTTGAGAAAGACAAGCATACTCGCGATGAATCAATACCCGCGAAATGGCTACAGACATAATATAATGGCTACCATCCACTACTGAACTAACCTACTCAACTATTTTTGCTCGCTCGCTGCACTTGTGTTTCGCTGAAAATGCTCGTCGCCTCGCACCTTCTTCGCTCGGCGCAGCAAAATCAAACGTTTACCTTTGGCGCGGAGCCCATCTGAACGGTAAGAAGCACGGCCACGGAGTCGCCTACTTCTCCGATTTCATCCACCGGCTGGTTGGGAATTGGAAAAACGATGTTCTGCACGGCATGGCTGCTGTTCTCGCGTACGAAAACAGAGTTCCGATCGGGTCTGATTTCAAGGAGGCGATAATTGCGACACGACCGACTCCAGACAATAGCGTTCCACCCACCCCCAATGTTACGCTTGCTCCCCCCCCTCCCCCTTGCCCTCCCCCCCCCCCTCCCCCTCCCAACCTAGAAGGCAGCATCATAGTACAGTTCTTAAATTTTCGAAATGGGTCGTTAATTGATGGAGACACATCAACCGCAGCCGCAACCACAATAAGCGTTGGTGATAACAATAATAACAATGCGCTAGACCCCTCAGAAGAATTTTGGAGTTGCGGCCACTGCCAATTTAGCACCACTAGGAGCAGCAAATTTTGCTACTTGTGCGGAGTCAGCAAGGGTGACAAGCAAGTGGAAAATGGTGTCAAAAACCATAGCAAAAAGGATATTTTGGTGGTGAAGAAAAAGAAATTGGTCACGAGCGTGGACTGTTGTGAGGCTATCTTGCTCACGCTAAGCTCGCTCGCCCAAATTTACTTCAAGCTTGGAAATAGAAACGAGAGTCCGGAAAATCTTGATTCGCCGTTCCTTCTTCAACCTTCCAACACGACGTTCGAGAGTTTGCATTTGCTGCTGCTCCACTATCTCTCTCTGGAAACCGTCCCCTGGACGAGCGTTGGCTGTTTGCTGGCCGTTTTGAGGGCGAACCTGCAGCACCTGCAGACCATCAAGAAGAGTTACGGAGGTGAGTGAGTGAGTGAGTGAGTGAGTGAGTGAGTGAGTGAGTGAGTCTCACTCAGTCTCCTCTGAGCCACTGCTAACACTATATTATTCGCTCGGCGCAGGGCTGAACAATTCCATATGCCTGGACCTGTTGAGCGTGTTGAACTCCTTGATGGACGTGCAGGTGCAGGGTATTAGCAAGGGGGCTGCGGAGGCTTTGGCGGCAGGGTTTGAACTGCTGTACCCGGACGCGGTGGATCGACAAAAAGTGCTGTACGATCACTTGAAGAGCCACAGTAGCATTCCGTACAAGATGGACGAGGGGAAATACGCATTAATTAGCAGGTTGCTGCTCAACCACGGGTACTATGACACCATCGTTAGCTTGCTGCCGGTGCGGGGGGACGACATTTCGGACATTTCGGTTGCGAGCAACTTGCTGACGAGCCTATTTAGGCTGGTCGTCAGGGAGAACAAAGCGATGCTCCAGCGCGGGGCCGCCACCCATAGCCACGTCAAAACGAACCTGCACGTTGCCGCCACGCAACTCCTGACAGCCCACCTTCTACATACCGTTACCAGTATACTGAAGAAGGTGAGCGAGCCGCCGTGCGAAGAAAGGCGCATTTTCGAACGAAGCACGAGAGCAAGAGTGGGTTAGTTGCTTCGCACTCTTCTGTCACAAGGCTCGCTCGCTTCGCTCGCTCACCTACTAATAAAAATATAAAAACGGCGCAGCGGCCCACGCACGCGTTGGGCACGGAAGTAAATTCCCGAATGCTCGTCTTCTTCGTGTCGATTGCGCTGGAGTCGTGCAACTCGGTCGTGTCGTGTTGCTTGAATTTGCCCACGGCGAAGCGCAACAAAAAAAACAACGGCGACCTACTCTCCCAAACCTTGCTCTTCAACCTGCTCCCCCTGCTTTCCTCCATTGCCGACAAATTCAGCGACAGCTTGTGGTTTGCCGCGCCAATTCTTCCGTTTGTGGTTAAACTAACAGCCTCGATGGACGATTACAACAAATCGTGTGAGCACGCCCTAGCAAGTGAAAGGGAGTTCAACCTGAGTGAGCGGCGAGAGATTCAACAAAAAGCGTCGGGAAAAGGGATTTCTTTAAAGGCGGAGGGAAATTCTGCAATCCCCAAATCCAACACGACCAATGTCAAAGCAACTTTTGACTTCGAAAATCACTCCGACGACATGCACATAAGCGATCTGGGCAACGTGTTGAAGTCGACCTCCGCCACTAACCAGTATTGCTTGCTGAGTGAAGGCGTGAAATCAGGCATAGCTATTGTCGAGATGAAGCTCGTGGCGGACTCGGACCAGGACGAATGCAGGTGAGTGAGCGAGCGAGCCTTGTGACAGAAGAGTGCGAGACGAGACGAGGCGAGGCGAGGCGACTAACCTACTCTTGCTCTCGTGCTTCGTCGCTCGGCGCAGCGCGTTTGGGATAGCTACGAAGCCGGTGACCACCTCTAGCTACGAGCTGAACAGCAACATGTGGGTGAGGAGGAGCTACAACGGTCAGCTGTACCACGGAAGGGATAGGTGAGTTTCATTCCGTCTCCGCTCGTTCAAGGCTGTGTCAGAAGAGTGCGAAGGCGACGACACACAACGCTAACCCCTACGCGACGTCGCAAACATGCAGGGGGCTCCCCACGCTGAGCAAGATTCACTCTGGCGACATTGTCACGATGGAAATTGACATGGACAAAAAAACGCTATCCTTCAGAAAGAACGGTGTGGAAGAAGGAGTTGCGTTCGAGAATATTGAGGCTGAGGAGGTCTTTCCAATCTGTTTGACGTACAGGGCGGGCATAGAAGTGCGTCTACACAGCATGAAGGTGAAGGACGACGAAAAAATGGCCGACGTGTTTGCCATGAAGAACCAAAAAATGAACAGCGAGGTGTTTATGAAGCTTGAGGCTTCCAAGCTGAACTGCCAGGGCGAAGGAGTTGTCCACGACGGGTGCAGCTTCACGCATGGGGGCGGTTGGTGGGGAGCGAAGGATGCCGTGGAAATTCTGGGGTTGAATTTGGGGTGGTTGGATAACGTTGTGAGCGAGAGTTGTGGCGGGTGGCTGTCGGCGGTGGCGAAAAGGGGGTTCGACGACGCTAGTCACGTCTGGAGCGTTCACCTGCGGTCGATACACGCTCCGAGCAGCAGCAGCAGTGTCATTGCTGTCGGGATTTGCGCAAAGAGCATGTCTCTCGAGAGGCTCGACCTTACGGGCCATTTGGGACTGCTTGACATGTCGTGTGCGGTGATGGGGAACGGCGATCTGTACTGCGCCGGAGTGAAAATTCGGTCCAACTTTTTTGGCAAGAAATTCAGGCACCTGAAGGACAACGACGTGCTAAAGGTGAGCCACAAACATACGCGCGCGACATTCTTGCCACATTCTAAACTTACATTATTGCACACGCTCGGCGCAGATTACCTGCGATTTGGTCGATGATGAAATCAGCGTGTGCTTGAACGAGAAGAACTTCGGAGTGGCGTTCGGGCCGGAGGTTGTGAGAGGGTTGCGGGGGGAAATCGGGAACGGGTATTTATTTCCGGCGGTGAGCTTGAAAACCAAGGGAGATTTCGTCACCTTCAGCTCCCCCAGCATCGTCCAAACACTGTCGCTCCACTGGACCCTCGACATGGAAAAGGTGAGTTTCATTCCGTCTCCGCTCGCCTTGAGGAAGACGAGTATACGAGCCACTTATAAACTAACGTTATTCCACTCAATTACATTTCGTTCTGCTCACTCGCCTCCCTCCCCCCTGCCCCATATGCAGGCTCTCGCGTCCCTCGGAGGGAAAATGTGCGCCAGAATGATTTCTGGTCCCACAATCTCCCTCGAGGAAGTTGCCTACGAGTCCTGGCTGCGGTCCGACTTGATAATTGGAGGGCTAGAGTCCAACGACGAGATGAGCGATCGGTTCATTCTCGACGTCGCCGCCCGCACCTCAGTCGGCATGTCTCTGTTGGTCGAGAGCCAGTTCGACAGCATAAACCCCGACGAGGTATTCGACCGCTACTACGTCGATGGAGTGGTGCACGACGTCAACAAGGTCGGAGGAGGGTTGAAAATGATCGAAATGAAGACGACGAAAATGATTCGAGATTGGATTCTGCCGTTGGAACTTGACGAGTACGACGAGGTCCAAGGAGGGGGAGCAGGAGGAGCAGCATCTCCAACATCTCCAACATCCAACGTCGTCCCACTGGGAAACGACGGATCGAAGCTTGTCGTTGACTTGTACGTCAGGGACAAAATCCTCAACGAGCTCTGCAGCAACATTGCCCTCCCCTACAACTTCATCGGCAGCGCCCTGATGGCCTGGCTCGAGAGCAGCATAAACGAGTCGTTCTTGAAGCGGGCGCTCTCTCGAACGAACAGCTACGAGTTTCCGGTCGTCGAAATGCCGTTCATTGCGGCGCTGCTGAAGCACACTGGGCTGTGGAGGGAGATCATATTCATGCTCGATAGGAACCATACCAAGGATTCGAGGCAGCCGAGCGGGATGATGAAGGCGCTGTTCTTCAACGTCAAGCAGCTGAGGGCGTTTTTGAGGTGAGTGAGTGAGTGAGTGAGTGAGTGAGTGGGTGAGTGAGTGGGTGGGTGGGTGCAAATCCCAGCCAAACTAAACTCTCCTCCAAATTTCTTTCCTACTCTTGCCTCCGACTCGGACTCGTTGCTATCCTCGTTCTTTCGTTTGTATTTTCAGGTTCAAGAGACAGCGCAAAATCGTTTCGTCCAGCTCGGATGGAGACTCGGGCGGCGGTGGCCCCGGCGACAGGGGCGGCGGCGGCGGCCTGGAAAAGTTCGACAACATGTGCTCGCAGATGGGCGAGCGCGCAAAGTTCCTCCGGGGGACGAAGGTCAATTTAACGCCCGTGAGCGGCAGCGGGAGCGGCAGCGGGAGCGGGAGCGGCAGCGGGAGCGGCAGCGCGGCAGCGGCAGCGGAAGTTGAAGTCGTCGCGCCCGCAGGCGAAGGCGCAGGCGCAGGCGGCGGAGACTCTGGAAGTCATCCGATTTCGATGAGCAGGACGCTGTCGACCCCCGCGTTGCCAATTTCGATGTACAGGACTCGGTCGACCCCCAGGGCAGTGGGGGGG
>BRYC01000283.1:16581-33669 GCA_030267985.1 Parmales sp. scaly parma | reverse complement strand
GGACGGGACGGGACGGGACGGGACGGGACGGGACGGGACGGGACGGGACGGGACGGGACGGGACGGGACGGGACGGGACGGGACGGGACGGGACGGGACGGGACGGGACGGGAGGAAGAGGGGGGTGGGAGGGGTGGGTTAGTGGTTTTGAAGGAGGGTGGAGGGACGAATGGACGAATGGGCTTACCTTCGGGACACCCGCCAATTGTTATGGTCTCGAAATAGTTGTACACGTCGGGGCCATAACTACTATACCTGGCAGTATTCCCAGAGAACGAGCAACCGTGAAGGGTAACGGAGCTGCTGCCACTGCTGGTAACATAAATTGCCCCTCCATAGATAGCAGCATTGTCGATGAATGCGACGAGGATAAGGACGACGTTGGAGTTGGTCACAAACAGCCCTCCACCATGACTACGATCTCCATTTTTGATCGTCAGCCCCTCGAGGGTGGACGTACCGCCGTTGTCTTTGATGAGCACAACGCTCTTCCCAGTCGCACCCTGCCAAACACACGCCCCGCCGTCCGCGCTGCATGCGATGGACACGAACTTGGACATCAACGTTGATTGCGCCCAGGAATTAATTCCATCCGTTGAGCTCAACGTCCCCGCCGACAACTCCAGCGCGTCCCCGTTGCTCGCACTCGCAAAACACGTCGCAACCCCCGCCGTGGTGCAGCTCGTCGGGAGAATACACGTGTAGCTAAAAGCCTCGTAAGGCATTGATCCGCCGTTGCTGCTTTTGCTCAGGTCGGAACCTTGGGTTTGAGCATAACCTGCGAAGAGAAGAGAGGGGGGGGAGGGGTGAGGGGGGGGAGGGGGGAGGATGGCGAGGAGGGGGGGGAGGGGGGAGGATGGGATTAATTTTTGGTAATAGGGGGTGTGCGGGGGGGATTAGCACTCACCTGTTGGACATCCACTTATGGTCACGGTTCCGCCATTATTGTAGACGTCGTCACCATCACCATCCGCATCATTATCAGCGAAAGAGCAACCGGCAAGGGAGGCAACGCCAGTGCTGTAAACATAAATTGCTCCTCCATTTTTGCCAGCATCATTGCCTTTGAATTTGGTGAGGACCAGGTCGACGTTGGAGTTGGTCACAAACAGCCCTCCACCATGACCATCAACATCTCCATCTTCTATGGTCAGCCCCTCGAGGGTGGACGTACCGCCGTTGTTCAAGATGAACACAACGCGCTTCCCAGTCGCACCCTGCCAAACACACGCCCCGCCGTCCGCGCTGCATGCGATGGACGCGTACTTGCTCCGCAACGTTAATTGCGTATTGGAATAAATTTCATCCGTAGAGCTCAACGTCCCCGCCGACAACTCCAGCTCGGCCCCGTTGCTCACAAGCGCCCAACAAGCCGCAAACTCCGCCGTCGTGCAGCTCGTCGGCAGCTTCCGATGTCCTCGCTCCGCAACAAAGCCGCTGGCCTCCACCCCCGTGGGGCGGCTGCCCGCGGCCTCTGCGCCCGCCAAGGCAAGCAAGGCAAAAAAAACGAGCAGCATCAGCCCGGGCCCACAAAATCTAATTCCTCGGTTCCCTCCCTTCACGAGGGTCCCCCGAGGCGCCGCTCCTCCACGGCCCATGGCTACCCCTACTGGGGGCGCGGTTCTATTTCCTGAAACTTGCTGAAGCTCTAAACTGTCGGACGCGGGGTCTGTTATTTTGGGAAATTTGGTTGGTTTCGGTTGGGGGGGTGGGGGGTGGGGGGGGGGTAATAATACCCCACCTCGGTGGGGGTGGGGTGGGGGGTGCTCTGTATATATATTTCAGTTACTTAGATATGTCTTGGTTGACGTAATGGGCTTATTCTCAAAAGCAGTTGTAAAAAAAAAACTAAAAAAGCAAAAAAAAATTAAGAAAATTCCGTCCAAAGATATATTTCCCAATATCAACCCCCTACATTAAATTCCTCCCCATCCCACAACTCCCCAGCCTCTCGCAACCATGCCAGAAGCCTACCTGTCCCGAGACCTAACAATTCACAACACCCTCCACTTCATCTTCACTGAATATTCAGCCTTTGGTCGTTCCGGCCAGAACCACACTCAGCTGGACAACTCGAACTGGGCCAAGCTCCTCCACCAGTCCCCCTCCCTGGTCGGTCACAACCTCCCTCCCAGCGAGATCGACTTGGTTTTCACCAAGGCCAAGAGGGGCGAGAGAAAGCTTAGCTTCCCCAACTTCCTCCAGGCTCTCCAGATGGTTGCCGAGCTCAAGTACAAGGAGTGCGATCCCATAACCGCCTTCGCGAGGCTCTGTTCTGGGCACCTGTTCAAGGTGCTCAAGTGCGAGGAGGAGGGCGACGGCAACAACAACAACAGCGACAACAGCATTCCAAGCACATTTGCCAGGGTTGTGAGCGCGCTGCAGGGAAGCGATAGGGACTATAGCATCAGTGTCGGCGCTGGGAATCCCTCTGCGAAGGCTCAGGAGGAGAAGGTCAACGAGAAAGGAGTGGGGGCGCAGCAGTACGCGACGCCGATGGTTCGGAAGAACGGCCCGACCGCCATTGCGATCCACAACAGCCACATGAAGTACGCGGGGGAGGCGAATGCCAAGGGGAGCATTTTCGACAAGCTGACCAACGAGGACACGTACACTGGCGTGTACAAGAACTTGAAGCAGAACGGGCAGCGGGGGGGGATCAACGGTTACGATGGCGATATTTCTGGAAATATTAGAGATTTGAGCACCATGACCAGGGCCGAGTTGAATAGGAGCAACTTTATGGATATTTGAGGGGGGGGTGGAGAGGGGGGAGGGAGGGAGGGAGGGAGAGTTAGAGACTTATTTACGAACAAATGAATGGAGATTTAAAAGATTTTTATTTTATTTATTGAGAGGACACGCGTTCGGAGCCGTAGAAAAAGTTTTTTTGCAAGATATAAGTTTCCACTCTTTTAATTCACATCCATTGGCCTCCATTTCCACACACGTAAGATGGTGCCAACTTACTTTCTCCTGTTCCTCATCCTGGCTCTAGCCCTTGGTGATAAGTTTGCAGACCTGTCATCTAGACCCGAGCGAATTGTGAAGGATGAGGCCCCTGTATCTGAGACCACCCTGACCGAGTCTCAGAACAAGGTTCTGGACAATGAGGGTGAGACCTACCAGTTCCAGGCTGAGGTGACTAGGTTGATGGACATTGTTATCAACAGGTGAGTTGGTGTCGCATTATATCATGAGGAAGTCTTGGCAAATGGAAACGTAATCTAACCAACTCCCCCCCAACACCCAACACCCCAACACCCAACACCCCAACACCCACACACACACACACACACACACAACCACCACCCACCCTTTGACCCAACAGCCTGTACAAGAACAAGGAGATTTTCCTCCGCGAGCTGATCTCCAATGGCAGCGACGCTCTGGACAAGATTCGTTTCCTGTCAATAACCGACAAGAACGTCCTCGCGACCCGCAAGGACCTCGAGATCCGCATCTCCCTCGACGAGGAAGCCCGTACCATCACCATCTCCGACTCGGGGGTTGGGATGAGCAAGAGGGAGCTGATTGACAACCTGGGGACGGTGGCCAAGTCCGGTACTACCAACTTTATGGAGATGCTCGGGGACGGGGGTTCCTCCTCTGAAGGCGGCGGCTCCTCCGGGGGGGGGGTCGACCTGTCGATGATCGGGCAGTTCGGGGTGGGGTTCTACTCCATCTACCTCGTAAGCGACAGGGTGACGGTCGCGTCAAAGTCCAACTCGGACCCTGTGCAGCACATGTGGACGAGCATGGCTGACGGCTCCTTCAAGGTTGCGCCGGATCCGAGGGGGGACACGCTCGGGAGAGGGACGGAGATTACCCTGTATTTGAAGGACGACGCGAGCGAGTTCTTGGAGAGCTACAGGCTCAAGGAGCTGGTGAAGAGGTACAGCGAGTTCATCACGTTTCCTATTTATTTGAGGGAGGAGAGCATTGAGATTATCGACGTTGAGGAGGATGAGGAGGGGGATGCTCAGTTCGACGGGGATAATGATGTAGAGGTGTCCGACGAGGACGAAGAAAGCAACGAGCTGGAGCCCATGAAGCAGGAGATCGTGACCTACAAGTGGACCAGGGTCAACGACAACGTGGCCATCTGGGCGCGGGAGAAGGAGGAGATCACCGATGAGGAGTACAGGGAGTTCTACAGGAACCTGGCCAAGGACGGGACGGTCAGCAACCAGTGGATTCACTTCAAGGCGGAGGGGGAGGTGGAGTTCAAGGGGATTCTGTACATTCCCGAGGAGGTGGGCGCGAGCGAAGCGAGCCTTGTGGGGAGACGAGAAATATATACGAAGCCACTATTAAACTAACATTACAATTGTTCCACTCAACAATTCGTATTCCAGGCGGGCCACGACATGTACGACAAGTACTACGAGAAGGAGGTGAGCCGCGAGCCGCGAGCGAAGCCGAGCATACGAGCGAGCCAAATTTCTAAACTAACAAAACTAACATTACCATTTATATTATTCCAACTCAATTTACTTCGCTCGGCGCAGGCAAAGATCCGCCTGTACGTGAGGAAGGTGCTGATCACCGACGAGTTCACCGACCTGGTCCCCCAGTACTTGAACTTTGTCAAGGGCGTGATCGACTCGGACGACCTGCCCTTGAACGTGAACCGCGAGAGTCTTCAGCAGAGCAAGATATTGAAGGTCATGGGGAAGAAGATCGTTAGGAAGGCGCTGGAGATGATCAAGAAGATCGCGGCGAGCCACTTCGACCCGGAGGACGAGGAGGGGAACAAGATTTCGGCGAGCGGGGCGAAGCCCGGGGAGCACAACAAGCATCCCTACGTCAGGTTCTGGGAGGAGTTCGGGAAGAGCATCAAGCTGGGCGTGATTGAGGACTCGAGGTGAGCGGGCGGGCGAGTTAAGCGAGCCACTACTAAAACTTAAAATCTAAATCTAAAACTAAAACTAACCTTATCCCGCTCAGCAACCGCTCGAAGCTCATCAAGCTGCTTAGGTACAAGACCTCGTCCAGCCAGGACGAATCATGGGAGGAGGCCGACGGGCAGGGCCCCAAGGACGACGGCTACGAGTGGCGGAGCTTGGAGGAGTACGTTGCGGGGATGAAGGACTGGCAAAGCAACATTTACTGGATCGCCGGGGAGAGCCTCAGGGCCATCCAGCAGAGCCCGTTCTTGGAGCAGTGCAGGGCCAAGGGGGTCGAGGTGCTGCTGTTGACGGATCCGATCGACGAGTACGCGATCCAGCAGATTCCGGAGTTCGACGGGCACAGGCTCATGAGCATTACGAAGGATGGGCTGAAGTTCGGGGACGAGGACAGCGATGTGGTCGAGAAGAGGATGAAGATGTACGAGAGCAAGTTCAAACCGCTGCTAACGTACTTGCAGTTTTTGTACAACGGCGACGAAACCGTCAGGGGGTACTCGAACAAGCACAAGTCGGTTGACAAGGTGAAGATCTCGAGCAGGTTGCACACCACCCCGACGGTCTTGGTGACCGGCCAGTACGGGAACTCGGCGAACATGGAGCGCATCATGCGGGCCCAGGCCTTCAGCGACAGGAACGAGCACCAGTACTTGAACAGTCAGAGGACCATGGAAATCAATCCGAGGCATCCCCTAATGGTTACGATGCTCGAGCAGGTGTTGGAGGACCCAGAGAGTCAGGAGCTGGAAGACAACGCCATGATTCTGCTTGACACGGCGGGCTTGAGCAGCGGCTTTTACATTGACAACGTTGAGTTGTTCGCGGACAGGATGTACAGAATGCTGAAGAAAACCGTAGGGGTAGAGAGCTTCGAGCTGGAGCCGGAACTTGAGGTGCCCGAGGAGGAGGAGGAGGAGGAGGTGGAAGAGGTGAATGTGGAGGAGTTCGAGGGGATGAGCAGCGAGGACGAGAAGGCCGAGGAGGTTGAGGCGGAGGAGATCGATGAGGAGGCAATGATTGAGGCGATGATGAATGCCGATAACGCCGATAATGCCGATAAGGCCGATAAGGCCGATAGCGAATTATAAATCTGGAAACATTATATTTATTTGGAAATTGCTCGCTGAGAGTTCCACCTGGTCGGGGTGATTTGGATCGGGAGGTGGGCCGGGGATAGGAAGGAGAGGATAACGGAGGTGACGTCGTAGCCACCGTTGAACACGCACTCGCCGAGAAGTCTAATGGTGTGAGCGTAGGTTGGAGTCCACCGGGAGTGTTTTGGGAAGGACACGTAGTCTCGTTTGTAAACGATGTGGAGAATCAGGTTGAGGATGGGGGTGAGGCAAGAGGGCACAAATGTGAACTCTCGGCAGGGGATGATTCTAACCGTGTTGTCGTTGTTGCCCGAAACAATGTAGTTGGATTCGGCCGTCATGGTGAGCTGGTAGGTGTTGAATTCCTGCTCGAACGTGTGCTTGAGCTCGAAAGTCTCAGCATCCCAGATCTTCATCGTTTTGTCGTCACCGGCACTCACAAGAACACGCCCGTTGGGGGAGTATGAGACGCTACGGACGTAAGAGGTGTGAGCCTGGTCGATGCTCTTCACCAAGCTTCCATCGGCAGGGTTCCAACATTTGATGGATCTATCCCAACTTCCCGAGCAAAGGAGTTTGCAGTCGGGAGAGAACGAGAGGGAAATGACGGCGTAGGTGTGGCCCTCCAACGTGTGCGCTAAGATGGAATTTCCCTCGTTGAAGCTGTAGACATTGATGAGATTGTCTATGCTTCCAGTAGCCAGCTGCTTGCCGTCGGGGGAGAAGCACACTGAATAAATCCGATCCGTGTGATCCTCAAGCACTTGCACTCTCGCCCACTCGCCACCCTCCCCCGGCTCCGACCAAATCATCACCTCCCTATAACCACAGGAAGCAAAGTGGGAGCCTGATGGAGAGACGGTGACGCACCCAACAGTACCATTGTGTCCCTCCAAGGTCTGGACCAACTCGAGGGAAGGGCTGAATACCTTCAAGTAAGTACAATCAATATCATCCTCGTCATAGCCACAAGCTACAAGTGAGCCATTTGGAAGATAGCAAAGACCAAGGACATCTTCAACAAAAACAGCTCGATATTCTACAATGCCAGTCTTGGTTGAGTGGATAATGATTGAAGTTGGGTCCCCATAGCATCCTGAACTACACGATGCAACTGAACTGTTGTCCCATGACAAACACAAATTCCCAATACCAAAATCGTGTCCAATTAGAAATGATTTCTTCAATTCGACGAATTGGCATGATATTCAGCATGCCGGCGATCTGGGCGGAGTAGGATTGGATAGGTAGATTCTATTAACTGAGATTTTAAGGGGAGAAATCTGGAAGAGGTGAAAATATTTTGAGATTTAATTTTATAATATTTTGAGGTTCCATTTCAGTTTTGCCACGTTTTCACCCCTGGCCCTTTTCTCCCTCCCTGTAGCCCTCCCTTGCCCAAACCCCACCTCTCCACTAGATCCCACCACCCGAAACCAAACACCAACAAAAAACAATAATAAAACATCCCAACAAAACACCCCCAACAAATACCCCCCCTCGTAAATGATCATCATCCCTCCGCCTGCCATAAAGGCGGTTTGCCTCAAGACGGCTGGTTTTGTGGCAAAGAATGGGCGAGCAATGGAGCAGAAGATTGCCTCGTCCTCCCAGGGCCAGTCTGCGAAGTTTGCGTTCCTCCTCTCCTCCAACCCCTTCAATGCCTACTACAACGAGCGCATTGCCTTCTACCAGTCAGGCGGTGTGGAGGGTGAAGAGCCTTCCAAAGCTGATTCTGATTCCGACACTGAGGAAAAGAAGGACGACCCTTCATCCTCCTCCTCCTCCTCCTCCTCCCCCAATCCCAATTCCAATTCCAATCCCCTCCCCCCCTCCACCACCACCACCACCTCCACATCAACCCAACAAGCCACAAACTTGGCCCAATCGAACCCAGTCTCCCACGCCCTCCTCACCCAGCGAACTTTAATGCTTGAATCCTCCGATCTCCAAAACCTCGTCCCTGCCCCTCTTCACTTTGCCCCTGTCCCCCCTCCCCCCTCGGCGACCCCCCTCGAAATTACCCTAATAAAACTTTCCGCTTCCTACTCGGCTCTGCACCGGAGCTCGTCTACCAGCGGAGGGAGCTCGTTCTTGACGCTGCTGAACCGGAAGGAGCACAGCAACGAGGGCTTCGCCTTTTTGAAGCCCACCCACGGGCATTTTAACTACTTCACCAGCTTGGTAGACAGCTACAGTCGGGTGGTTGACGCTGCCAATGGCAATGGCAATGATAATGATAATGATAAAAATATCGAGGAACAGTCTGACACCGAGGAAATTGACAACAACCTGTCCAGCCTCTCCCTGCCCAACACCAAAATTACCACCCCCACCTCGTTTCTGAACCTCGCGGCCAGTAGAACGGAGTACAGGCAGGCAATGAACATCAAGGAGGCGGCCCGCTTGGCCGAGCAGAACGACGCCGATGGCGAAGGGCTCGGCCTGACGGTAGAGGACGGAAGCGGCTTTGTCGACTGGCACGACTTCGCCATTGTGGAGACGATCGTTTTCACGGCGCAGGAGATTGCAGCGACCATGGGAAAGACTGCTGCCAAGACCGGCGCGGAGGACATGAACACTCAAGAGAGTGACAGCGACGACGACGACGACGACGACGAAATGGAAGCACAAGCAGAAGCCCCCCCCAGCAACTTGAACATTGTGAGCGATTACACGCCAAAGCTGGGCTCTGAGAAATCTGCGGTGTCCGCCGAGTTCGACACGAGGCTCATCATGGACCCGATCAGCAAGCAGCTGGTTCCGCTCGGGAGCCTGACGGAGCACATGAGGATTCAGCTGATGGACACGCAGACGTGGAACAAGCAGACGAAGAAGTTTCAGGCGAAGCAGAGCGAAACGAACTTTGCAGGTGAGTGAGCGAAGGCGAGCAATACAATAACATCTTAACATCTAACATCTGACATCTAACATCTAACATCCACTACTGAACTAACCTCGCTTCGCTCGGCGCAGACGGCGCGAACATCGCTAGCAACTTGTCGTCGTTCAGCAGGGGGAGAACGGGGCAGAGCGACTTGGAGCCGGCACCGGCCAAGAAGGTCACGTCTGGGGCGACCTCGGCGCCGGCGAACTTCGACGCGGAGGCGCACAGGAGAGAATTCGAGGAGAAGGACAAAAGGCGCCGGGAAGTCATCGAGCGTTTGGACAACGCGGGGAAGAAGCGCGGTGCTGAGGAGATGAGTGCAGCTGCTCCACTCACTTTCAACCCCCCGCCGAGCCGAGACGCAACAGGCGAGACCTCGGCCAGGAGAGTCAGCAACCTGCCTGCGTGGATGCAGAATGCGGGCGGCGACGGGGCCGCAGCAGCAAATTCAGCCGTTGCGTCAGCCGCGGCGGAGCAGCAACCGGAGGTGAGCGAGCGAAGCGAGCGAGCCTTGAGGAAGACGAGCCAGCGAACGAAGCGAGCCAGCGTGCGAAAGCGAGCTAGTCGCAACTAGTGTAGGTGTTGCTGGCTCGCAAGCGTCGCAACTAGTGAAGGTGTTGCTGGCTCGCAAGCGTCGCAACTAGTGTAGGTGTTGCTGGCTCGCAAGCGTCGCAACTAGTGTAGGTGTTGCTGGCTCGCAAGCGTCGCAACTAGTGTAGGTGGTGCTGGCTCGCTTCGCTCGCACGCCTTGATGAAGACGAGCATACTCGCGATGAATCAACACCCGCGAAATGGCCAGACAATGGCTACATCCACTACTGAACTGACACTATTTATTCCACTCAATTCTATTCTATTTGTTTGGCTCGGCGCAGGCGAAAAAACCTAAATTCGAGCAGCCATCGGCGGTGGCAGCGATGATGGCGGCACAGAAACAGGCCGCGCAAAAACCAGCCTTCAACCCCAGCGATCCGGATGCGATCAATGCGGATGAGGACGAGACGGTTACAACAGCGGCAGGCTACGACTTCTCCGCCATGACGGATGCGGAGTACATTGCCGAAATCGGGTCGGAAGAAATCACTCTCACGGTGATTCTGATTCCAGACCCCGGTGCCCCAGACGCGTACAAGCTCGACGGCCGGGCGATCACGATCGACAAGGTTGAACTGAAGGGCAACGTGAAGGGATTCAAGGGGGAAATTACTGAGTTGACTGGAATTCCCGCGAACAAGTACCAGCTAAGAAAGGGGGGAGAGAAGGTGTTTTTGAAGGACGGGAGCTCGGTGGCGAGCAACAGGTTCAAGAGCGGGGCTACGATTCACTTGATTGCAAAAACGAGGGGAGGAAGGAAATAAAAAATGTGTTTCGCGTCGCTCTATCTATCAAAATTGTTATTGTAATTTATGTGTGAACCAATGGGGGCACCACCGTCGACTTGTTGCTCTCGTCCTTCGCCACCATTGTAAATGTACCTTCGGTAACCTCGTCTAAAATGTCGGGATCGCCCACCCTGTCGGACATCCGCTTGCTCACAACGAGCACACGCACGTTCATGGAAGTCCGGCCAACGGACTTTATCCAAGTGTAGCAGGAGATAGTGTCCCCTGTGTGAACAGGCTTCTTGAACACGAGCCTGTCCACGGCAACAGTCACGACTCTAGCCTTGCAGTGGCGGCGGGCTGCAATTGCGGCGGCAATGTCCATCTCAGAGAGGATGTAGCCTCCGAATATATCACCCATGAAGTTCTCGTCCTTTGGAAGGGTCATCGACCGGACTGCAAGGTAGGCACCAGGGTACTGCACATCACAAGTAGAGAGGGCTGAGAATTTAACTCTTGATTGGGATTGGACTATCGACCGAATGTGTCTGAGTAGACTTGTTGATCGGAGCATCAGGACAGTGTCGCTATTATTTAAGTTGAAAAGTTCAAATTTAAATTTATCCGAGAATCCCATGCGTTACCTATTGCGAATACAGCTCTATAAATAAGCACCAGCTTGCTCTCTTCGACCCTATATTCTCCCACTAGCCCAAAAATTCACCCCTCAGCCCTCGTCTCACCTCCATCTCAATTTAGTCTGTGAAGATGGACGAACAGTTCCTCCACGGGCATAATGCTGCTGTAAATTGCGTGGCGTTGCGGAGTAACGGTCATGTGGCATCGGGTAGTAGAAACGGGGGGTCAATAATCATCCACTCGACCAGAACCAACAATGTAGAATATCGAGCTGACAATGTTTTTTTGCCAATGGTGTCGAAGGTCTTTGCTATCTTCCAAATGGCTCGGGACTTGTGGCTTGTGGCCAAGATGGTCCTAATGGTAACGGCTTGAAGTTGTTCAGCCCTTCCCTCGAGGTGGTCCAGACCTTGGAGGGACACGATGGTGGTGTTGATTGCGTCACCATCTCTCCATCAGGCTCCCACATTGCTTCTGGTGGAAGTGATGGGAAGGTGATGATTTGGTCGGAGCCGGGGGAGGGTGGCGAGTGGGCGGGAGTGCAAGTGCTTCAGGATCACACGAGTTGTATTCTTGCAGTGTGCTTCTCCCCCGACGGCAAGCAGCTGGCTACTGGAAGTTGGGACAATCTCATCAACCTCTACAACTTCAACGAGGGAAATGCCATCTTAGCGCACACGTTGGAGGGCCACAATAATGAGGTCAGGTCCCTCTCGTTCTCTCCCGACTGCAAACTCCTTTGCTCGGGAAGTTACGATGAATACATCAAATTTTGGAACCCTGCCGATGGAAGCTTGGTGAAGAGCATCGACCAGGCTGACACCGATCTCGTCCTGAGCGTCTCATACTCCCCCAACGGGCGTGTTCTTGTGAGTGCTGGTTTTCCCGACGAGACGATGAAGATCTGGGATGCTGAGACTTTCGAGCTCAAGCACACGTTCGAGCAGGATTACACCACCATGCAGCTCACCATGACGGCCGATTCCAACTTCATTGTTTCGGCCAACAGAGACAACTTTGTTAGAATCATCCCCTGCCGAGAGTTCACATTTGTGCCCTCTTGCCTCACCCCCATCCTGAACCTTATTCTCCACATCGTCTACAAGTGGGAATTTGTGTCGTTTTTGGAGCCAAACGAAAACACCTCACCCCTCGAGAAAGTCATGAGGCTACTCGGCGAGTGCGTGCACGACGGCGGCTACAACGTGACCTCCGAGATCCTGTCCTTCCTCTCCCCTGCCCACCTCCCCGTCCAAATCACCCCGACAAGGTGGGCCAGCAACCCGGCAAGCTTGATCCTCTTCATGCGAGCCAGATATGAGCGCTCATTGGAGGAGCATGCTGAAAAGGTAGCAGCTATTAAAACGGGCATGGAAGCAGTCATCGAGCAGCAGAAAGAGGAGATGGAGGGGTTGCGGCAACGCATTGCTGAGAGTTGGAGCCTGATTGAAGAGTTGCGGCAACGCATTGCTGAGTTGGAGCCTGATGAAGACTAGAAATAATTGAAATTTTTGCTATTTTTGGAAATTAGCTGGTTCGCATCGTTGTTGATGGCGGAAGGGGGGGGTGCCGTCCCGCGCCTGACTCGCAGTACCCCAAGGTGTGTCCGAGTTGGGAGGTGGGACCGGGGAGCAGGGGTGCAGCTGGGGGGCGACACCCTTCTGAGCCCGCGTGGGAAACCGGTGATCTCGTCCCCGCTTGATATCTTGTTGGTGGGTGCACCCGGCGCATGTAAAAGCCAGCCGTTGCAGTTTTATGGCTTGAGGGGTGGGTGGAGCACGGCAAGGTGACTTGATGAGAAATCGGCGATGAAGATTTCCAAAAAATCAGATTAAAACCACTTTCCGACCTGTAATAGATTGGTCACCGCATAAAGGCGATGCAAAGCAGCTGAAGTCACCGACACCATGCTTTTTAGGCCGCGCAAGCTGGGTAACGGCAAAAGCGCAAAAAACATTTCGGGGGAAATTTCCAAAAAACTCAATTTTGTCCCCTTATAGAGTTTTTTCATTATCGCGGTCAGATGTTTTGCTTACATTACGATATATTAATTAGGATTTTGAAGTTTTCATACATTTTTGAGCTATTAATTTTATAAACATTTAAATAAGTCTTAAGATCATTTTTAAATTTGTCTATTTCGCTTAGTATGACGGATTTAAATTAATTACAATATTTTTGCTCAAAATTGTATAAAAACCTCAAAATCTTAATGAATATATCGTAATATAAGCAAAACATTCATCCGCAACAATGAAAAACTCTAAAGGGGGACAAAATTGAAATTTTGGGAAATTTTCACAGATATTTTTTTTTTTTTCGCAGAGTAGACCTGCCTGCGCCTCCCAAAAAGCGTCGTGTTGATACCCACAGCTGTATTGCCCTTCTTTCCTGCGGTGACCAATCTGATGTTGGTCGGAACGTGGTTTTCAGTCGCATTCTTTGGCGATCTTCATCACCAATTTCTCATCACATCACCCGCCGTGCTCCAACACCCACCCTCACGCCAGAAAACTGCAACGGCTGGCTTATACATGCGCCGGGTGCACCCACCAACAAGATATCAAGCGGGGACGAGATTGCTACACCCCTGGCTTCCTTCCAGCTTGGCTTGATCATCACCGGTTTCCCACGCGGGCTCAAAAATCCTCCACAGCATCGACCCCCACTGCAACCCTGCTCCCCTATCCCCCTTGCGACGCGGACAACCCCCCTTCCCTGCTGTGAGTCGTGCGAGAAACTTTGCACCCTCCTCCAACATCGAGAACGTTGCGATCCAGCTAATTTCCAAAGTAGCAAAAAATTTCAAAATGATTCTAATAAATCGATGGTTGTTATCAATGTTATCAATACTCTGAACCAGCAGGCAGGAACTCAACCACAAAAACCGGTTGGTCCACCCTCAGCCCCAGGCCTCTATATGCACATATTTAGATGGTGCAAAGGGCATTCGAAGTCGAAAATTTCGGAGATTTTCGATGATTATCTTTTGCTCCTCCAAAAAACACATACATCCATCCTCCTACTGAAAATGCAGCTTAGTGTCCTCCCCCCCGCAGGTAGCAAACAACGTTTTGATAACACTCAATGTTGGTGCCCACTCCTCTCTGCTCGTCTCGTGAACGCCACAGTGATCTCGTATTTCCTCGACAACCCCAGGCACGAGACTCTCGGTCGTCAAGCACTCTATTTGCTCCAGCAGTTCAGCTCGAAGAAGCTCCGTCTGTTGATAATTGTCCAGCAAATGTGTTTTCCTCGCGCTTGTCGCCTTGTTCTTCCTGATCTGCTGTTCTTTTCGCTGAGCGAGCTGCCGCTTGCTGGTTCCAGTTCCGTAAATATCGTCCAAATCCTGAGTCACCTCCAAGCTCTTGTCCTGCTTGTCCTCGTGCTGTTGAACTTGCTTCGCAGTGACAATTTGCGCCAGCAGCGGGAGCTCCTCCAAGAACGTTTTTTTCTGAAATTTCTTCTTCATGGGAGGTTTCGCACCAACTCCGTGATTCTCGCAACCAGCGTAAATTCTAGCCAGCGCCGCGTTCATCATTTTTTTGGTGATTCTAGTGTCTAGGCGATCGGTCAGACGGTGCTTTTGCTCCTGCTTCTGCTCATGCTCCTGCTCCTCGTCCCCCAAATTATTCACCATGGTGTCTAGCAGCTCGACCTGAGAGAAGAGGAACCCATGTCGGTACATTGATAGGAACGCGCTCTTGGGATCTAGGTGGGCTGTCTTGGTGTGCTCGCACTCGGCTTGGAGGGTTTGTAGGAGAGCTTGCTGCCGGTCAACTATGGACGAAAGGAGGGTGGGCGTTTTGTTGAAACGCATAGTAGTGGTTGTGGATTGAGTGGGTGGCGCGGGGGGGGAGAGACCTTTATACGAACAACTCGGTTTCGCCGGCTTCGTGTGGGTGAACTTGTCGTCATTCAAATCGTACATCGAGTCGATGAACTGAGTCTCGTTCTGGCTCTTGTGCTTGCTGGAATTTGTGTCGTTGTATCGGTTGCTCAGTTTTTTATATTCTGAGAGGGCAGACTTGAACTGCTTGAAGGTTTCCTTGGTAGACTTGGATTGGGGGGGTGGGGGATTCTTTAACGATGCTCGGTTGGCTTGGGTGACCGTCTCTAGGAGCGAACACCGAACATCAAGATTTGAGTTGATTTCAGCGAGCTTCTCGGACAGTAAGCGCACACTGATTAGGAGGGGGTCTCCGTCCATCGTGATTGCTAAGAGAACGTGATGTATTATAAAATAGCATTTCGGCGACCCATCTTTGGAGGAAAGAAAGCTCGATATTTTCTCCCTGTTGACCACCACAACTCTATAAATAAGGCACAGCTTGCTCTCTTGACCGTATATAACCCCACTAGCCCAGAAATACACCCTCGGCCCTCCTCCCACCTCCACCGTCAATCTCAAATGTATGATGGATTGGACGACGACGAAAATGAGACCAAACCAGCTACCAACGCCAAGCCCAAAGCCTCGTTCGCTCCGTCATCCATTCGAAGAAAAGCGGTGATAAAACCAGTCAAGAAGCCCATGGTCAAACGAGCAGTCTCCTCCACTCCCTCTTCTTTCACCCTAGCACCAACAACAACAACAACAACAACAACAGCAGCAACAACAACCACCACACCCCCTCTCACAACATTAGAACCCCCCTCCCCCCTCCCGATCCCCACACACCCAATACACAACGATCCAGACCCCGAGGACCCCTACGACCCCCTCGTTCCAAACGATTATGTGGAATTCAAGCGAAACCAATCGAAGATAGAGCAGCAAGAGAACGCCCAGAAGCTGAAGGCTGCGATAAACAAGGAGAAGAAGGAAACGTCCGACAAGATCCTTCAGGACCGTATAGATGCGCAGAATCGGGGCGACTACCAGACCGTGAAAAATTTGATTGACCAGAACCAGAGCTCTGTTGGTCGCGGACGTGGCGGCCGGTCCAACGTCCCGGCCTGGATGATGAAGAAGCTAGAAGCAGAAAAGCTCAAGCCCAACATCAAGTGAAACAAGTATATATTCCAAATCGCAGTTTATTTAATTTTAGAATATGGTTTTTTAGGACACGATGTAGTTGTCTGGCGACAAGCTTTTCCTAATTTCGTAGTCAACCGCCCCGTTTTGATCCTCAACAGCCGTCACCTCAATTCCGCAGTACAATTTCTCGCACTTGAACTGGACCTGAATGGGAAAGAACGAGCTCGCGTCATTGCCACCCACGGAAAACTCCATGCTTCCGCTGCTATTCCCCTCATTAACCACTCCGCTGTGCCACAGCAAAACCCCGTCCCTGCTATTGTGTTTGAACTGGCCGTCGACCTCCCCCATCTTGGGCGCGTCCGTGGTTCCCAAGGGAATAAAAATGTTCACGTCGGTCAATTCCAAATTCGAGTTGGCCAGCTCGAACTCGATTGCGACGGTCATGTTGCCATTGCCCTCCTCCTCGGGCCAGCAGTTGATTGTTAACGGGCAAAGGTCCTTCTCCGCCGCGCTCCACCTCAAAATCCCCACCGGTCGTCCCAAGGGGAACCCCTTCCCGCCCTTGATGCCCAGCAAACTACTGCTCTCCCACTCCTTCTTGTCGACCTTGGGGTGCGTGTTCAACGAGAAGTTGTTCACGTGGCCCTTGTTGACCTCCACCTTGACCCCGGTGCCCACCTCACTGTTGGCCGTAAGCGTCAAAGTTCCCTAAATAATAATATAGTAATTGTGTGGGGTTAGTTTAGCAGTGTGTGTGGGCCATTTCCGCTGGTTCGCTCGCTCGCTCACTCGCTCGCTCGCTCACTCCCTCGCTCACTCCCTCGCTCACTCACCTTGACCTCGCAGCTCGTCACTTCGCCCTCCCGCGTTAGCTGGCAGCTGATTGTCTCCTCTGCCGTGATACTCACGGGCTTGGAGGGGGTTGGTGCTGGCGCGGGCGCAAGGCTCATTGCGTCGTTATTTTTATTTTTGCCGCCCAAACCCAGCCCCATCCCAATGGGCTGGTTGGCGGAAACGGGCTTCAAATTGTCCTCCTCAGCCATGGCCATCATCATGCTGTTGTCCTTCTTCTTCCCTCCCATGCCTAGCTTCATGCCCTTCGCCACCACCCGAGGCGGGGCAGGGAGTCCAGGTTGTTGGCTATCGTAGTTGTTGTTGTTGTTGTTGCTGTCGATGTTGCCATTGGAATTGGAATTGGATGATCCAAACTGATCGAACGGATCGCTGAACCCTCCCCCCCCCCCCCCCCCCC
>BRYC01000282.1:32656-45049 GCA_030267985.1 Parmales sp. scaly parma | reverse complement strand
CCCTAACCCTAACCCTAACCCTAACCCTAACCCTAACCCTAACCCTAACCCTAACCCTAACCCTAACCCTAACCCTAACCCTAACAGAAAGTCCTAGCTCGTTGATCCATTGTGGGGTTTGTTGTGGTGTGGTGTGTGTGTGTTGTGGTGTTTGTTTTAATTATTTGAGAACTTGTTAGAGAAATCTTTTGTAAACATATCTTCCGCGCACATCTTGGCAAACTTTGCATTCACCCCCCCACGTACACCCTTCCTAAACATTTAAAATTATAAAATCAAGTAACACACTCTATCCATGGGCACTGCGGCATCTTTGCAACCTGATCCTCTCACCATAACCGACACAGTAACCCCGACTATAACCTTCCTTTCCAACATCAAGCAACTTCCCGATGCTATAGATGAAGCAATATACACCAAGGAGAAGTGGCCCCTCGTTCTTGACCTCGATGGGAACGCCTCACGCTTTCTTAAGTATCAACGTGGTTCGTACCTCCTTGGCTTCAACCCGGCCGACATGGAAAAAAATCACCTAAGGAAGCTGCTAGTTGGTGCCATTGAGCACGGTAGTAATTTCACTATCAAGTTTAACGCAATAGAATCAACTGAGCAGCTCACCTCGCACTTTAACCCAACTTTTTTCCCAAATTCAATACTCAACAAGATGGAAATTCTCGACGAGAAAGAGTGGACCCCCCTTCTCCGTCCCGACGAGGGCGACAAGCAGCCGCACGAGTACCAGTCAAACGACGGCTTCTGCCTCATCCTCCTGACCGAGTCCAATGACTTCCCACCAGAAATGCAGGAGTTTTTTCAGGTCATTCAGCTTGGCGGAACGAATCCTAATCCCAATTCCGCAGCCACTAAACCTGCGGCGGGCGAAGAAGATTCACTTGAGGCCATGTTCGGTGCTGCAGAGGTCAGCAACCAAAACCCTACCGGCACCGCCAACACTTGTGACTAACTTGCTTCGATTCGCTTCGCTCGCTCGCTTGCAGGTGATAAAAAACTCGAAAGACCTCGTGGAGGCTTGCTTTGACGGGGAAATGGAAGAACTGCAAACCTACATTGACAAAGGCTACCATGTGGACAGCATCGATGGGCGGGGTCACACTGCTCTCTCGGAAGCCGCCTCTCAAGGGCACGACAACATCATCACCCACCTCCTGGCCCTTGGGGCAAACCCAAACCTTTGCAATGACACCGGGCGCTCCCCAATGTACCGAGCCGCCTTCAACGGCCACGTCAACACAATCTCCCTGCTCCTCGAATCTGGTGCGGATCGCGAAGCCATGGACAAGTCCAATGGCGAGCGGCCTTTCGACGTGGCAAAAGACGATGCGACTCGGGCAGTCGTTTCCGAATGGGACTATGAAAAGACAACAGCTCTAATGAAGCAGCGCGAGAAACAAATTATTCAGAAGATGGAGGAGCGGATAGTAACAGCAGCGGATCGCGAAAATCTGGCACGAATGCTCATAACAAAAGAACTCGTTCAGTTTGCCGAGGACGGGAACCTCGACATGATAAAAGATCAAATAAATGAGATTGTGCAAGAAGCCGAAAGCACCAAGAAACGACCCCTTGTTACATGTGAGGCGCGCAATCCAAAGGGTCAAACCTTGCTTTCGATCGCCGTTCAGTACAATCAACTCCACGTCGTTGAGTACTTGCTCGACAACCACAAAACGTGCGACGAGGATGATTTCTCCCTGGACCCAGGCCAGCACTCTTGGGAGTATCGGTGCACGAAAGCAAATGTCAATAGGTGAGCGAGCGAAGCGAGCGAGCCTTGATGAAGACGAGCATGCGAACCAGAAAGCAAGCGAACAGCAAGCGAAGCGAACAGCAAGCGAAGCCAACATCAAGCGAGGCCAACATCAAGCGAAGCGAGCTAGTCGCAACTAGTGTAAGTGTTGCTGGCTCGCAAGCCTTGATTGATGAAGACGAGCATGCGAACCAGCAAGCGAAGCGAGCTAGTCGCATTTCCTAGTGTAAAAATGTTTCTTGCTCGTTTCGCTCGCAAGTCGCAACTAGTTTAAGTTCTGCTTGCTCGCTTCGCTCACAGCTCGCGATGAATCCCTCGATATGGCTACATCCACTACTAAGCTAACCCACCCTACTCGAATTCGTTTGGCTCACTTCACTCGTTTCGCTCATCCTTCATCAAAGTCGCGATAACAAAGGTTGGACAATTGCAAACATTGCCACTTTTCACGAAAACCCTAAACTTCTTCGTTTGCTCTTGGACAATGGCGCAAACCCTCTCACCAAAAATGCTTACGGTAAGAACTGTTTGGACTCGGCAAAGGATGACTTGGACGCGGCAAACTGCGTTGTCAAGGACCGCAGCGAGATACGAAGCGTTTTGGTGGAGTGGGACAACCAGCAGGGGAGCAACATTTTCGGAACGGGCAAGGCTGGCTTGAAAACTGGCGATGAACTTAAAAAAATCGAGGGCAAGCTCGTTGCTCCCGACGGCACCGCAGTTGAGCTCCAATTAGAAATGGAGAAGGACGATGTTGCTAAAAATAAGGTGGGTAAGGTGGTCAAGAAGAAAGGGGGTGTCAAGAAACTGAAGGGCGCAGTTAAGAAGCTGACTATTGTGAACAAAACCAAGAAAAAGTGATTTTGTGGTGGTTAAAAAAATGGTTCTTTAGACGGGCTGTTCTGTTGTTGCGGGGGGCAACTCCGGTTTTGTCAATTTAGCAGGATAGTTAAGCCGCTTCCGGATCACCTGGTTCTCGTCGCTTGGGGCGAAAATGTTCCTCCCATCATCCAACCCGATCTTGTACGGGGCAAGAGAATTGGCAGGCCAGTTGGACTCGCGGTAGTATAGCTCTATGACCTTCCCAGGAGCCCAGCCAGTGACGGGATCGCTCCCAACTCGGCACTCCACCTCCTGCCCAATCTGAAATCGTAGTTTTACTTCGCTCTTATACTGCTCAAGATAGTCGTTGATCTCCGTCTCCTCGTCGGCCATCCCAGGATGCCACTGGTTATCGATTCCGGCCGCCCAGTCCATCACCACCTCAGGAGGAGGAAAGAACTCGTCCAAGAACTCGTCGTCCACCTCTTTCATTTCGCAAGGTATGCCAAGCATGCCCTTCCCCCCCGATTTGAACTGGACAACAATAACTGTGTCTATAGGGGCGCACTCTGGGTCCCCGCATTGAACCTCGGACACGTTGATAGATTCTAGAGACTCAAGGGCTGAGGTTGGGATTCTTTGTTTCACTAAATCCTCTACCATCGTTGAGTGGAGGATTTCCATTCGCTTAGCTTCTTCGAGCTCCGCCTTGGTTAGTTGATTTTCTGGTAGGAACATGATGAGGCCGTTCTAGGAGGGAGGAAATTGAAAATTTATAAATTTTGTTAAATGAAGGGACGTCAAATTTGTTGATCATGTGGTCACTTTGTGGACGTTCAAGACGTTTCGGCGCCAGTCCTCCTTTTCCTCGAATAGTAATAGTAATTGTATATAAATGAACCCACTGGTATTTCGAAACAGCAACCGAAGATGCTTAATACCCTCCCTCCAAGTCAAAACGCTCCCTTTCCCTGACGTTGTGTCCCCTCACACATCGCCCATATCGTCCCTATCTCTCTCGAATATAAATGGGCGCTACCTGTTGGCAGGATCATCAGACTCGACAATTTCGTACTATGATCTTAGAGGAGACATAATTTCCCGTTATGCCCAAGAAACCATCGAAACTGAGCGAGCTCTTCACCAGCTCGCTACGGGAGAAGTAGTATCCATTGCGGAGCAGGAGCGTCGTGACCGTGAGCTCGTCCCGATCGACGATCACCATCTCCTCTGCAAGTACAAGAATCGCTCTGCCCTCTCCCCCCCAGCAGGGGAAGCTTCCCCAAACTCCCTTCCAGGCCACCACTACAGTATTTCTTCAGTAATGTTTTATCGCGATCCGGCAGTTTTCTTTTCTGCGGATCGCTCGGGCCTCTTCTTGGTTTGGGACGTTGCCAATTTCACCCCTGGTGAGCGAGAATTTGGAGCATGCTCCCAATTAATTATGAGCGTTTTGGACCGTCCCTGAGTAACACCTTCTCACTAAAAGATGCGCCTGGCCGAACTAGCCACCTTGTCCAATTATGAGTGTTTGGAAACGTTGTGCGTTGGAGTTACGGTCGTTTTAGTGATTTCGCCTTTTTCGCCTTTTTTATTTTCACTTTCCACCAAATTATTAGTAGGCTCACTCTCCTTCCCCCCCCCCCCACTCGGTGCAGTTTCCCAATTCCAAGTCCCACCAATACGAACCATTAATTCCGACCCCAATTCCGATATTGTCGCCGTCGGGCAGTACAACGGCACGGTTAGGTTGATAGACGTGCGGTCGGGCTCGTCCGTGCGCCACATTTACGACCCGCGCTCCTTTTCGTCCGTTTACACGCTAGCTTGGAGTCCAGTTTCTCCCCATTTATTGGGGGTTGGCTATGGGCACGAGGGAGGCTGCATCTACGACGTGCGGAAGGGTGGTACTGTCGACTCGCTGCACGCTAGATTAAAGCACGGCGACATGGAGTTCAGCGGATCAACCATCGCTCGGGGGAGGAACGTCGATGTTCGCGGAATGGCTTTCGACAGAACTGGAAAGAATCTGGTGACGGTGGGTGGGCAGGCAGAGAGCTTAATTCGGTGGGACTTGAGTGGGAGTGGAAATGTTAGTGCGGCGACTAGCCCCCACTACGAGTTCTGCCCGCTCGAAAGAGGCGAAAGGCAAAAGTCGGAGGTCAACATTGGCATTATTGACGACGAAATTTGGGTTGCGGCCTCAAAAGAGAAACATTCACATTCGGAGGGAGTTAGCATGTTCAACTTGATGGGTGACGGGGGGAAGCAAAAGAGCTTCCTGGGGGGGCAGAATAGCGGGTTGGCGAGTGCAGCGTTTTCAAACGCCTCGAAGGAAATTTACGTCGGGGGGAGCGATGGGTTAATTATTGGCTATGGGCCACGTTTATGAAGCACGACGGGGACTTGCTCTACGCTGTGGCTGACATGAGTATATTTGACGCTGGCATCTCGAGACCGCCAAAGGTTGCAGTTGAAAATGCTAAAGTTTTGGTTTTTGACGGAAATTGCAGCGTGGAACTTGTCGAAAGCGTTCTAGAAGATTGTGACGATAGTGATATCATTGTTTGCTTTGAACCAACGAGCGTGGAGAAGGCGGCGAAATTCGAGAATCTGTGGTCGCGAAGAAAAATTGATTTTCATTTTTCCCAGCGAGATTGAGTTGCTGACCATGGCGAACATGGCAGGGGTGAACGATGCTGACAATATATTCACCCTCAGCATTATTGTTGAAGCCGCGAATGCGCTATTGGAAAAATCTCACTCACCATGTTTCGGGAATAGTTGTTTCGGTGAATAATAGAGAATATATATTTTTCCATAAATGTCAAAGGTAAAAGAGTAGTTGTCTTGGAAATAGAATCCAAAGAAAACAGTTTCAACCTTGCGCGGCGCGTGCGTTGTATTGTGCGTTGTTATTGTATTACATTACATTGTATTTTAATTTGTTTTATGTTATTGAATTTGCTTTGAATGCCGTCCGCCTACCTAACAAACTCAGCCCTTCAATCCTGCCCCCTCCCACAATATTGCCCATCTCTACGTCGTCGCTGAACTCATTCCCCCCCTCGTCACTCCCCTCATCCCCCCCACGCTTCCCTCTGTTCCCTGGAATAGGCACCGGCAGGTACTCTGGCTCTCGGCTGCTGGGCAACAACCCCAAAAATACATTCCCACAACTGTAACCATAGACCTGCCTCCAGTTCCTCCGCCACCCTAAATCGTAAGGGTTTGCCCAAACCACACCCAAGTGCCGAGCTCGCTTCTTCTTGTCCAAGTTTCCGTGAAATTCTATCGTTGTCTGCGAGCTAAACGTCAGGTATAAGTGAAACGAAAGCAACCCTGCCACGGCAACGCCGACGGCCGAGCACAGCATGAATGTCATCATTACCTGCGCCGAGCGAGCGATGTGGCAGTTAAGTTGTGGATTTTTTTACTAGTAAGTTGGGGACTTGCTGGCTCGCATCGCTCGCTCACCGTCGACCGCTCGTGGTGGTTCAAATGGGGCAGTGCGGAGATCCTAATTTTCTCCATCTCGAGCAATTCGGGCGTGAGATCGTGCTGAAATTTATGCGCCGCGCGCGGGTTATCAAGCATGAAGAACTTGTAGGTGACGCAGATTCCATATAGCATCGCGGCGTCCACGTAGATCAAAAAGTTCAAAAAGAACCTATAATTAAAGTAACCCACAACATTCGCCATCCAAGGGCAAAAATGATCCATTGTGAGGACTTGGTTCTTCGTCACGTGGTCAAAGTGCGATCGGGGCGCCTTGGGCTGTTTCGTCCGGCGGCAGAAGCTCCACTCGGTGGGGGATTGGGTGGTGTAGTTGCGGGGGGGGGGGGCAGCATCAGCATCAACATCAGCATCAGTTTCGTCGTCAGTGTCGTTGGTGCGACTTCGATTTCGATTTCTATATGCTTCAACAAACTTTTGCTCAAAATCTTGCTCCTTCTGTTTGAGCTCGGCTTCCGTCTCGGGGTAGTCGTAATTGGTAGCAATGGCCAGCTCGCGGCACACCGCCGCGTACTTGGCTCCTGTGTGGCGGGTGGCCACACAATACACATAGTTGTAGCACACGTTGAAAAGTAGGAAGAGGGCGGTGAAGCAATGGAAGCACCAATAGAGAGAATAAGTGGGGTGATTGAGAAGTGGGAGAATCATACCGAAGAATTGGTACGTAAGGAAAGTGATGATTGAAAATGCAAGAAGTATAAGTAGTGGACCAAGGATCTTCATTAATACGTCAAGAGCTGAAGACCCATGTTCGAAACAGAAATCCGAAATGCTAGCTGCCCATCGGGCGAATCTGCGTGTGTCCGTGTTCACCATGGAAGGCAACAAATTTATCTATTTTAATTTTGCTTCATTTTTTCTCCAAATTCACAGGAAGCCAATTTGTTGAAACTTACCAGTCTCCTCCCACACTCCCCACTCAGCCAATCCAAAGGAAGAGCTACCACTAAATTATTGAAACTGAAAAATCACCCCGATCGAAATGGACATAACTATCCCTGCCTCCAATCTCAAGGTTTTCACCTCGGCAATCTCCGCCCTCTCGAAAACCGGTCAAACTCTGTTTATCTCCTGCAAACCGGATGAGCTGTCTCTAAGAACGATCAACGACAGTAAATCTGCTTACCTGTCAGCCACTTTTGGCCGTAGCTTTTTTTCTGGGTCTGGTTCGCTGGTCACCTTGCCAACCCCCTCCCACAACAACAGAAAGCGTTCACGTTCTACTTCCTCCGACTCCTCCACGGATGAGGAGCCTTCCCAGTCCTCCCAGCAGACCTCCCAGCGAAATCGTTTCACCCCTCCCTCCAACCCCAATTCTGCTGAGCAGAGATACTGCTCCTTCAAGGCCAAACTCCTGTTGAAGCAAGTTGCCTCTATAATGAAGGGCCGAGTTGTGTACTCTCAGGCCTACAATGCCGACAGCTCCTACTCCCACTCATCGAACAGCAATAACAACACCTCGTCCTCTTCCGCGTCCATCGCCTCCTCCTCCAGTAAAATCCCTGTCATGTCGCTGCGGATCACCTCCCACGGTGGAGGTGTCTGCACCGAGGAGGACGAGCAAAACCAAAACCAAAACCAAAACCAAAATCAAGACCAGCAAACTGACAAAGACAAAGACGACCCTAGCAACTCCAACTCCAACTCCTCCATGCTCCTTCGTTTCGTCTTCCAGCAGCCCAACAACATCACCAAAACCCATCTTATTCCGATTTCACCCCTCGTTTCCCCCATAATTGCGGTTTGCCAAAAGTCCCCGGCGAGTAGAGTTAGTATTGCGCCCAGCTACGTCAAGGAACTTATCAGGTGAGGGGCGACGCAAGCTAGCCTTGTGGAGGATGTGCATGGGGCGTGTTGTGGACCGGCCCAATAAAAACCTTCGCTCAAAAACATGCGCCTGGCCGAACCCGCCACTCTATCCAATTTTGAGTGTCTAAAGACGTTATGCGCTGGAGTTACGGTCGATTCAGTGATTCGCTTTTTTTAGTGAGTTTAAGTTTTCAAATTGGCGTGCAGATTCCCCTGATTTGTACCGTCCCTGAACAACCACTTCGCACAAAAATATGCTCCTGGTCGAACTCGCCACTGCATCCAATTTTGAGCGTCTTAAACCTCCATACGTTGGAGTTACGGTCGATTCAGTGATCGCCTTTTTAGGGATCGCCTTTTTAGTTTTCACATTGGCGTGCGCATGACCCTGATCTGGACCGTCCTTGAAAAAAACTCTCGCAATAAAAGATGCGCCTAGCCGAATCTGCCACTGTATCCAATTCACAGCGTCTAAAACCTCCATAACGTTGGAGTAGGCCGATTCGTGATTCGCCTTTTTTTGCCTTTTTTTCAACTAACAAACTCTCCTCTCAGCCACATTTCGGACAAGAGGCACGAGTGCCAGTGGATCATTGAGAAGGGCAACGGCTCGAGTCTCAAGGTGGCCAGCTACAGCCCCGAAGAGGCGAAGCGGATAAGGCTTGAGAAACATGCGGACTCTTCCTCGGCCTCTGCTCCCAATTCCGTTGACTACGCCCAGGTGAGTGAGTGAGCGAGCGAAGCGTGCGAGCCTTTGTGGAATATTGGGAAGGTGCAAATGGCTTGTGTTTTCGATGAAGATGTTATGTGTTGGAGTTACGGCTGATTCAATGATTCGTCATTTTTTGAGTTTTTTTCGATATTTCACATTGGCGTGCACATGCCCCTGATTTGGACCGTCCCTGAACAACCATCCATACAAAAAGATGCGCCTGCCCGAACCCGCCACCTTGTCCAAATTTGAGAGTCTAAAACCTCCAGACGTTTGAGTTACGGTCGATTCAGTAATCCGCCATTTTTTGCCTTTTGGAGTTTCACAATTGACGAGCGTATCATCGTGTATTCTTATCTGTACTCGTATTCATTTAGCTCACTCCCCACCACTCCCCCTCTCCCCCCGCAGGTAAAAAACACGAAGCGTTCCGAGGCCCGTCTCGAAGTTTCCCAAGTGGCGCGTTTCGACTTCTATGTGCCCAAGCGCACCCCCCCCACTCGTCACGTGAACCTCAACACGATGACTGAGTCTACCCAAGACACCCAATACGATGACGAAAACACGTTCGACGAGGAGGTGAGCGAGCGAGCGAACTGAGCCAGCCTTTTGTTTTTTTTTACCAACAACAACAAATTAATTCCACTCCAATTCGTATTCGTAATCTTAATCGAAATCGCGCGGCGCAGGCTTTCAACGCCCTCCCCCCCGATCTAACCACCACCTCCAAAACCCCCTCGGTTCAGCTCGTGTTCTCCCCCAAGGAGTTAAAATCCCTCCTTGCCTTTTGCGGCGAAACTCAAAAAAACTTTTCTCCCAGCTCCAACAACTCCTCCTTCTACAACAACAACTCCTCCTTCGTGTCTAACCCCAACAGCAGCTCCGTCTTCGACGACGAGATGGTGATAGACTTTTTCTTCCTCTGGGGTGGAAAGCCAGTTTTGTTCAGTGTTGACAGCATGGGTGGCAGAGGTCACGACTTTCAGAACGAAAGTTCGAGTTCGAGTGACGACGACGACGACGACGACGATCACAACAGCGGCAATCAAAGAACCAAGGAGGTCCCCAACTGGTCTCTCGAGTTGATTCTCGCGACGTTGAACTGGGCTCAGTTGGCCTAATGTAGTCGATTACGTTATATGTAGAATAACAAAGGAATAATTCATATTGGCTTTTTTTAGGCCCAATTCTTCTTTCCTTTTAATCATTATTGTCTTTTGTTTTTTTGTCCTTCCCCTTCCCCTTCCCCTTCCCCTTCCCCTTCCCCTTCCCCTTCACCTTCCCCGTCGCCTTCGCCTTCGACTTCGAGATCGACTTCGACTTCGCCTTCGACTTCGATTTCGCCTTATCAAGTGAGAGCAAAATATCTTTGGCTGATTTTTTTGTTTTCCCGCGTAGCTCCGCAAGCCTCTTCCCCAAACGTTTATCCTTTTTCGTCGTCAAACTCTTTGTCGGCGGCCGCTGCGCCTTGTTCGCGATAGTGAGCTGAATCCCCTGCTTTTTTTTGTTTCTCTTTGCTTCTGCCCAAATTGCTCTTCTGTCCTTTTCCCTGGCCCTTGCTTCGGTCACGCCTGCGCTCACGTCTCCGCTCGTTTTCCCGCTCCCGCTCCTGCTCCCGCTCCCGCTCCCGCTCCCGCTCCCGCTCCCGCTCCCGCTCCCGCTCCCGCTCCCACCAAACCATGTCAAAATCGTATCAAAAATCCCTCCTCCATCAACTCCTTCGCCTAAATCTCTCTTTCTTTCCGCAGCCGATCTTGCCTGCTTCGCCTTTTTCGCTGGTGGCGGAATTTCTGGCGCCGGCTCAATTTTCTTAGCTCCGCTTCCTCTCCTCGCCCAAGCACTTTTATCCTTGCCTCTCTCCCTCTCCCCATCTCCCCGCCAGTTGCTAATTTTCTTCCCAAACGACTCCTGCGGCACGCCGCTGGCCGGATCCCACACCCCATTGCTCTCGTTGAACCGCTCGCGCATTCTAACGTCGTGCCGCTTGTAGCTGTGGTCAACCTGCTCAAAACAAAGTAATTAATACAATTGTTAGGTCTGGAGTGAAGAAAAACTAGTCGCACAAATGCTTCGCTCGCCTCACCTCCAAGGTGCTCGCCTTCCGCTTGATAGTTTCGTTTATTTCCCCAATCAAGTACTCCTTGGAGGCCCAAACTTCCTCAGGTTCAACGAAGTTAGACGGGAATCTGAGGTGCAGCCACAAGTACACGTCCATGATGGCGTGTTTGCTGCACTGCCTCTTCAAATCCTCCAGATCCCGAATCCGGGTGACATCCAAATTCACGTGAAATCCCATCGGGTGATCGTTGACGTACGTTTCCGCGAACTTCCTCACCGCCTGTAGATGTGTCTTGTCGTTGTTCTGCACGGGTGCCTGGCCGAACTTCATCTTGTCGGCGATGCTCAGCTGCGATTTTGTGAGTTTATGTTGTCGTTCAGCTCAGCTCAGCTCAGCTCAGCTCACTCCACCCCCTTCCCTCTCCCCATACACATTCCACTCACCTCATTTCCACTCTCGAACCCCTCCAGGTGCTCCCACAACTCCTTCTGGTCCTCCTTGGCGCACAAAAAATATTTATCCCCGTCAATGACAACTTTCTCATCGAACTGCGCCAACAAACCCTCGAAGTGTCCGTTCGTGTTGGTCAAGTCCTGCTTCATTTCAAGTTCCTCCTCAAACCCCATCCCCCACCTCCTCCCCTCCCCCTTCGCAAAGAATTGGTCGCTTTGAACCAGCTCGTCTCGGGAACTTCTCTCGCGCTTTTTTCTCATTGAAGGCGTATTTTTCTCAAAATCGTCAATTTTCATTTTCGTCAGCGTCAGCGCGTCGTTGAACTCCTCTATGTGAGCAACAGTTGGGCTCAGCCCAGCCTTTGGGATCGGCAGAATCTGCGCGTTGTTGGGGTTAGTATAGGTAGTAGTAGTTGTTGTTTGGTAGGTAGCGCCATGTCCAAACCCCCTCCCTTCCGCTGCGCTCGGCTTGATGGATGCAGCTCCCTCGCTACGGTCGGATCGCAATGGACGCAGCTTCGATCGCTGCGCTGCGCTCGCGGCAGCAAATCAATCAAATCAAATCAACTCACCTCCTTGCTCATTTGGCTCCGAATGTAGGGCAAATCAACTTCCAGCCTACTTGTAACTTCCCCGAACTTGAACTCCGAGTTCCTTCTCCCCGCCCTCCCAGCAATTTGCTTCAAGCTCGAGTGTCCAAGCCGTATGATCTTCTTCCCGTCGCTCTTGTAAATCGTGTGGAAGATAACCCTGCGGATGTTCAAATTCAAGCCCATGCCAATCGCGTCGGAAGCGATTAAGATGTCGTACCCCGAGTCGGGATCGTTGAAGAGCCGAGCTGTTTTGATGGTGAGTGTTGGTTTGTTATATGAGTGGATGTGCCGCCTAGCTGCCCCCCATTTGCTCACCCTGGTTCGCGCGGGTTTCGGGCGGCAGTGCACCGTAAACGACGCAGCACTTGAAGTTGGTGTTCTTCTCGATCTGTGCGCGGATTGAGAAAATGTCCTTGTTGCTAAAGGCAACGATTGCGTCACCTTCCCGCACAGAGTCCGCCGTGTAATCCTCGTCTTTTATACTCTCCTCCAATACCTTCATTTCATTGAAGCGATTGTACTCGTGGATCTCAAATTCGTCCCCGCAGTCTGCTGCGAGCTTCTTCACAACGTGCAGCGCCTCCATCCCTGTGCCGAGTGAAGTGTTAGTTTAGTGGCTTCGTACTCTCGTCTTCCACAACCCCCCCCCCCCCCCCCCCCCC
>BRYC01000282.1:0-17375 GCA_030267985.1 Parmales sp. scaly parma | reverse complement strand
CCCCCCCCCCCCCCCCCCCCCCCCCCGCGGAGAAAAATTACATTGTGTGCTACATACATTCGGCTAACTCAAAGTGCAGCAGCAAAAATGGAGAAAACAAACCTGTCTATGTCGTCTTTCCAGTAACTAAATTACACATTTCAAGCCAAACCCTGCTTCCTCTCGTACGCTTCTATGCTCTTGAACAGAGCCTTGAAATTCCCCTTGCCGAACCCCCCACACCCTGGGGTCGAGCACCCAACGCGTTGGATGATCTCAAAGAAAAACGTCGCCCTCTCGCCCACGGGTTTTGTGAAGATTTGAAGCAGCACCCCCTCCTTGTCGTAATCCGCCAGCACCCCAAGCTCCCTGCACTGCTCAACCTGCTCACAACTCAGCCTTCCTCCCAACCTCTCCCCCAACCCGTCGAAATATTCCTCCACCGGCCTCTCCATCATTTCGAAATTGAACTCGTTGTTCGCCCCGCCCATCCCTTCAACCTCCCTCATCATCCTCACGGTTTCAAAAATGTCGCCGCTCTCAATTGCCAGGTGCTGAACCCCCCCGCGCCCCTCGTTCAAGTCCAGATAAGTTTGTATTTGCGACTTCCTCGAGCCGTTCACCGGTTCGTTGATTGGTAGAAGCACTTTTCCGCTCTCGCTGGACAGTACGACTGAGTTCAAGCCGCTCTCCTCCGTCCCGACCTCGCTGGTGAGGAATTCGGCGAATTCGCTGTAGTTAAGTTGTCGTTTGATAGCCGAAATTGTGGAATCGTAGAATTTTGAAGGAACGTTGCCAACGCAATGGTCGACGCGGTTTAGTTTTGATTTTGAGTTTGAGTTTGAGTTTGAGATTGAGTTTGGGGTTGGTGATGGTGATGTTCTATCTGCACCCGCACCCGACAGGAACCGAAGCCTGACATCGCCGTACAGAATCGTCTCTGCGACGACACAGTTGCTTGTTATCGAGTCGGAGTTGGAGTCGGACAAACAGGGCTCCAAAACACCTTTTGCGCCAGCCTCAACCGCAGCCTTGTAGGACTGTTCTGCATCGTCTACTTGGATGCAAACTGCAAACACGCTGAGATTTCCACTGTCCTTGAGGAACTGTTTTGTGGCTGCTGATAACGAGCTGGAAGTGACAAGGAGTCGCAGGTCGTTGTGGGAAACGAGAGACTGGTGCTGGGAATGGAATAGTGTAGGAGAATTCGGTATGTTGAGGATCTTCGAGAGATGTGACGCAGCGGAGGAGTGGTCCACAGACACAAATTCAATGTGATGAATCGAATGTCTCGTGGTGGAGGGTTTTGCCACGAAAGTGTATGCGGTGACGAGATTTATGAAAATGAGGCAGCAGAGAACCGATGATTTCATCGTGGCCGGCTATGTGGTGGTTTTTGGAGTGATTTTAGGCGAGAAAGAATAACTCCAAGAATTCATGTTTATTTTGTGCAAAAATGCTCATGAACTTCCTTGCCATCTTCCTTCTGGTTGTCCCAACGACACCGTATGTCTTTTGGCCTACCCCAACCAGCCAACTAATCAAACATCCACCGACATCTCTGTTGGCAGGTGATGACTCTCCTGCTGCTTTTGGGCAGCTTGATGGCAGTTCCACGAGGATAGGGATCATCTCTACGCGGTGGAACCCCACAGCTGTTGGCAATCTTGTGGCCGGAACAAAGCAGGCGCTGAAGGCTTGCAACGTGCCCGAAACCAACATTTTCTCAACAGAGGTGCCTGGCTGCTATGAGCTCCCCTACGCGGCTCGGCTCCTGGCTCTTTCGGGCACCGTTGACGCTATCATTTGTGTTGGTGTGCTGGTGAAGGGTGAAACGAAGCATTTTGAATACATTGCTGATGCAACTTCCCTCGGTATTATGCAGGTTGGGCTTCAAACGAACGTTCCGGTCACGTTTGGTGTGCTCACGTGCATGGACGACGAGCAGGTCACGAAGAGGACCACGGGAGACGGAAACCACGGGATTGGGTGGGGCATGACCGCCGTCGAGATGGCCTTATTGCGAAGTGCCGCTTTGGGCAAGAGCAAGATGTGAGGCGAGCGAAGCGAGTGAGCGAGCGAGCAAGCTTTGAGGGTAGATTTTTGAGGTGTGGAATTTTACTTGGGTTGTGGAGGGGGGGAGACACCTCCCCACCCCCCCCCCTCCTTCTGCTCGCTCTACAGACATTTGGCTACATCCACTACTGAACTAACCCACTCATTCGTTTGGCTCGTTCGTTTTGCGAAGTGGCAACATGGGCTTCGGCGAGAAGCCAGGAGAGGCCTCCAAAGCGAGTGGGATTGGAGGTATTGGAGGAGGGGGGTTCGGCTTTTAGCTTCATCATAGAGAGAACATTTTTCGCAAATCTAATGTTATATTTTAATTTCTCTCCACCTCAATCTTGATCTTGCTGCTTTTGCTGCTTTTGCTTGAGCCAGGAAAAGCAGAAATCGTAATACTGTCGCCGCAACTTCCCTCCGCCACAACCACATCTGGACACTCGAACATGACCCCCGGCTTTCCGGTTTCCGCATTGATAGCAACACACACCAAAATTTGATTCAAGAACTCGCCGTTGCAGCACTGTGGGACTGCAAAGTTCTCCCCCCCATAGCCACTCATTAAATCAGATTTGGAGATTGAGCCCCCAACGTTGGAGGCGATGATCGAAGGGGTAGTGGGAGCCGCACCCAACGCAAGGTTGAAGTACGATGTCTGGTCCAGTCCACTGCAGGTCCCATGCTTCGCCGAGCGAGCGAGATTGTGTGTATTTATAATGAAGAACAAGTGAAACGAACCAAGCGAGCCAAACGAAGAGAGTGGGTTGGGTTAGTTTAGTTAAAATGTGAATGTAGCCATTATGTAGGCAGCCATTTACGGCGAAATCAATCGCGAGTATTCAAGACTCACTCTTCACTCACTCACCTTCGTCCACTCGTGCTCCCAGAATGATGTGTACTTGGCATCTGCGACATCGTACTGGACATTTGGCCAGAATTTGGTCATGGTGTCCATGCCAATTTTATCTGTGACAGACTTGTCAAAGGCTTCCGCATCACAAGTGGCAGGGTAAGAACCATTGTTCCACTCAGGCCACATTCCATGGATGGTCAGGGAGGTTGACCAAAAAGGGTTAGGCTCCTGGCAGCCCACGTACGCTTGGTTGTAGCAGAATTCGGGTTGCCACCTGGGAACACAAGACAAGTAGAGAAGACGAGTGAGAATTTGCATTTTGAAAGTTTTTCGTGAGTGGACTTACGAAGTGGCAAACACATAGAAATCATAGCCTACGCTCGCCGTTGAAGCAACACATGGTACTGCAATCAGCCACGCACGCAGAATGTTCATCGTGCAACAATTTTTCTTCTATTATTTCAAACCAAAACACCTAAAAAAAAACAGAACTTGGCAGAACAATAAAGTCAGCTCCACACATGCTGTTTAATTTCTGTTAGGGGTCAACTTTGCGCATATAAGAGCATTCTTGATTTTCAAAGTAACAATGGTTCCCATGCTTGACAATCTCCCAACAGACATGATCATCGAGATCTCCTATTTTCTCGCCCTTTCCGAACTCATCAACCTCTCCCAGATCTCCAAGTTCTACCACGACTTCTTAGAAACAAGTTCACAGTCCTGGCTCCACCAACTGACCCTGCTATCAACCATCCATAACGGCATTTCCAAATGTCACCCCAACGATATGATCCAGCACATTATCCCCCCTTCCCCCCTCTCGCTTCCAGTCCTCTATAAAATCCATTCCCGCACCCCTTACCCTTCCAAAATGGCAGACCACAACTTCGTGCGAAACTACCGCGCTAATTTCCGCCAGTTCCAAATGGAGGTTTCAGATTCACTCGACCTGTACCAATACAGAACATCTGTTATCCAGTTCATTTCTCCTACCTCGCTGGGGGATCGTTCCCTGATTGGCAACAGCCCGTTTCCAAACAAAACAAAACCCAAATCTGAAACCAAAAAATCTTTCCTTCCGCGAATCAGCAGCATGCCAAGCCTTGTTGCTGTGACCGATGTTGCGGATGGTGTTGGGAGAATGTACAGCCTGCAAAAAGCAGCTTTTGGCCGGATGATGACATTCCAAAACTCATCCCTAGCAGCCAACCACACAGAAACAGAGGAGGAAGAGGACGAAGTTGCTGCCTTCGCCCCTTTTGTTTACCCTTTCATCTCTTCTTCGGCTTCCACGCCCTTCGGTAATAAGCAGCGCCTTTTCGTTTCTTTAGAACCTCGATCAGTGTGCTACTTTGAGCTCACCGTCCACCGGCGCGACCCCTCGCAGGAAAACAACCGATTTGAAAATTTCAAGAATCGTGAGCGAGCGAAGCCGAGCGAGCCTTGAGGAAGACGAGAATACAAGTCACTACTAAACCAACATAATTTCACTCAATGCGTATCCGTTTTGCTTCGCTTCGCTCGGCGCAGTCTACATAAACAAGGAGATTGCCGTTGTCATTACCGGCGATGATCCAGCAGAAGTCGAGGCGAAGCGGAAACATTTGAGCGAGTTGCAGAATGTGAACAGGTGGATGATGTCGGAGATGATGGGTGAGGAGGTGTGCGATTGCATCGCAATTGGTATTGGGACGGAAAACTTCAATCACGATCGCAAGCAGCCTGGTTGGGACGAACACTCCCATGGTTTCCATTCAGATGACGGTTCGTACTTCCACGCCACTGCGGGCAGCAGCAAAAAAATTATGTCTCCCCCTTGGGGAGTTGGCGATACCGCAGGTTGTGGGATTGACTTTAATCACCGTGACGGGACAAAAGTTTTTTTCACTTTGAATGGAAAGTTCTTAACCTATGGTGAGAACATTGCGGAGTTTGAGCCGCAGTATCCCGTTGTGGGCATGGACAGCTTGAAGCCCGTAGAGATAAATTTTGGGGAGCGCGAGTTCAAGTTTAACTTGGCGGAGATGATAAAAGTAAACCGAGAGGCCGACCTCGCATATTACCAAAATATGAAGAGGAGGCTTTTCACTTCCGCTCCCACGAACACGAGCACGAAGAGAGATCGCATTTTGAGCCGATTCCGGAGTTTCTCTATGTAAAAAAAATCAATCGCTTTGTGCAAAAAGATGCGCTTGGCTGAACTGGCCACCGTGTCCAATTTTGATTTTTACCTCCTCCATGCGTTCGTTGTGAGGAGTTACGACCATATTCCGTGATTTAAATTTATTTTTTTACAGATTTTCATTTTTGTAAAAAGTTGACACAGTATTTCATCATTTCAAGTCACAACAACAAAATTATAGGGCCTTCTCTCCCATGTCTTCCCCCTTCATTGTTAGCTGCACCTCCTCCAAGTCCGTGCCATTTCCACTTCCGTTTTTATTTCCATTTCCATTTCCATTTTCTAACTTCTTCGCCAGCTCGTCCATCTTTGCCTTGTCCAAAATGACACTCCTCCTGTTTCGCTCTTTCAGTACCTGTTTGGTGTTCTCCTCGTGCATCTCCTTGGTGATTGGGAAGAGCCAAACGAAGTACACCGCCAGGGCGAAAAAGAAACCGGGCACGGGTCCGATCAGAAATTTCATCGTGTTCATGACCAGCTCTGGCTGCACGTCAGGGAGGTCAATAGCGTTCTCCGCATCACCCCCGCTGCAAGTCGACCGAGGGGGCACGTAACCGGCTGCGCCGAGAGCGAAGTTTGTCCCGGCGAAGGCGCACGTGACGGAAAGCTGCGCCAAGCGAAGAAGTTGCCAAACGAATTGAGTGGAATAATATAATGTTAGTTTAAGTAGTGGATGTAGCCATTCTTGTATGTGGCCATTTCGCGGGATTCATCGCGAGTATGCTCGTCTTCATCAAGGCTCGCTCGCTTCGCTCGCTGACCTTCAAAAAAACAGTGAAGAAGCCGAAGTAGATTCCCTCGCGGCGCTTCCCGGTTCTCCTCTCGTCCTCCTCGATGACGTCGGGCAGCATGCTGTATGGAATTACGTACGGCACGCTGATGCACGTTCCCGCAACGATGCTGACCCCGTAGGTGACGAACTTGCTCTGCATTTTATGAATGAATTTGGTTAGCAATTATTGAAAAAAAATCCAATCTCATCACTCCACTCCACTCCACTCACCTCGAAGAAGTAAAGCACGGGGAACGCGCACATCAAGACCGTTCCGCCCAAGTAGTACATGGCCTTCTTTCCCCACTTCTGCCCGACCCAGTTCCAGAAGGGCATCATGATGATTGCTGCACCCTGGATGCACATAATACACGTGTTCATCATGTCCACATCGTTGTTGACGTACTTTACGTAAAGAAGCATGTTCGTCTGGACGATGGAGACCGCAGTTGGGCCGCAGAGGTAGATGGCCACGACGATGAGGAAAGCGCGGTTCTGGAAGACGATCTTGAGCCCCTCGAAGAAGCCGAGTTGCTCCTCGGTCTCCAAGTCGCAGTTGAAAGATTCCTTAATGTTTACAAAGGTGGCCCATCCGGCTGTGGTCATCCACACTCCGAAAATGAAGCCTGCGATTCTGTATCCTGTCACGCCCTCCTCGTCAACGGTGTAAGCCGAAACTATTGCCGAGTGGACCAAAACTCCAATCAAGCCGATGATGTTGCCAATCCCAAGGCGGTACACTGAGAGTGCAGTGCGCTCGTCGTAGTCCATGGTAAGCTCTGGGACCAGGGCTCCGACCTGTGTGTGTGTGGGGGGGGGTGTATGTGTGTGTGTGGGGGGGGTGAGGAAGAGGAAGAGGTAGAGGTGGGGGGGGGTGAGGAGAGAAATAATTTTCACTGGCCACTCACCTGAACCTGAATGCAAGTTATGCCAATCGAAATTCCCAAGTACATGGCCAAGTAGAAAGCGAACCTCCCAGTCTCGCTGACGTCAGCAGGCAAAGTATTCCAAATTCCAAAGTAAAAGCAACCCAGGGGCAAACTCGCAAAGAGTAGCCAAGGCCGACGACGACCCCACCTGGTCCTCGTGCGATCGGACAGAAAACCTACAAACGGGTCGCCAAGCGCTGCCACCACACCCACCACGAGCTGGATCATTCCAACACTTTCAGGAGACAGGCAGGCAATTTCCAACAAGTAGGCATTTAGGAAGAAGCCACAAATAACGGTGTAGGTTGCTTGGACCGATTCGCCGATGCCCATTGAGAATTTTGTTTTCATTGGGAGTGGAACGAAGTCAGGGGAGCGTGAGTTGGCAGCCTTGGCGGGGGCGGGGGCTATGGCTGCTGTGGGGGTGTTTTCTTCTATGACAGATGCCATGCTTTAACTGTTATCTATTGAAATGGCAATTGTTATGGTTGCTTCAAACTTAGTTGTGAATATATTTTTAAATTTGTAGTTGTGGGTGTGTAAGGGAGCTAGCACTTGAGTACTTGACCGGGAACGTAAATTTCTTTCTTGGTGCAAAGCAAAAAAAAAAACAGGCGAAAATCTTGCGAGTTCTTGTGGACGAAAATTTTAAAATTGCAAAGAGTGGAAAAATCTTGGCTTCTTCCTCTGTGAGTCTGTCTTTACTTAAAATAAACAAAAACAAGAAGTTGGAATTGTATTTTTTAAACCCAAATTCGTTAGCATCAAATTCAACGTCTACTCCGCCCTTGCATCGCATCCATAGACATGCAGAATTTTATTTTAAGCCTCAGCGGCAGCAGCCGGAGCCTCCGCCTCCGCCGGAACCACCGCAGCCGCCTCCTTCTCCTTGGCCATGAGCTGTTCAATTCCGCTGTATAGCTTGGCAATGATCTCGCTCTCCTTGATGAAAAGCCTGTTCCTGGGGGAAATGTCAACCGTTCCGTCCGCTCCAATGGGAGTGTGCTCCCCTCCAGTTCCCCTGACGCTAAGTCCAAGAGGGTCGCATACCTCCTTGGCCTTGGTGTCGGTTCCATCGCTGGTCAAGTTGGGAATCTTGATGTGCACACTGGCGCGCATTCCCGTTCCGAGGTTGGAAGGGCAGGAGGTGACGTTCCCAAAGTTCTCGCTCACGGCAAAGTCAATGCCATCGATGGCCTCGACGGTGTCGAGCATGGTCTTGAGCCTGTCGAAGACCTCGTTGAGGCAAGTTCCGGTCTTCATGCACATGATGCGTAGCTGGTCCTCCTCCCCGAACCAGATGATGCACTCCTTGTCGGCAGACTGCCAGCAGCCGCGGCCGTAGGGCCAGTCGGAGGCAATTCCGGCGCTCTTGAGGTAAGGGTCGGCGTCCATGTCCTTGAAGAGGACGTGGGCCTTGACGAGCTCCTCGTACTTCTCGTTGGAGATCTTGTTGGGGTTGACGACTCCTTCTCCAAAGTCCGGAGAGAGGCTGTAGATCTCCCCTCCGTAGGCCTCGTTGGCGACCAGGGCCGCAAACGCGAGGAGCATGCTCTGCTCGAACTTGATCCTCTCGGCCTGGTCCATGGCTCCGGGGAGGTTGAACTGCTTCAAGTTGCGGCCGACGCGCACGCGCATGGACAGCTGCTCAAGGCCAAGCTTGGTAACGTCCAGGACGCCGTTCTCGCCAATGGCGGAGGCGTCCCAGCACGACTCGTGCTTCTGGGTCTTCTCGGGGTCGTCCAGGTGGTAGTCTCCAATCACCTTGTTGAAGAATCCGCCAAACTTCTCGTAGTCAGCAGGGGTCTGGGCGTAGCAGCCGAGGCCAGAGTCCTCGTTCTCAAGGCCGGTGCGGGCGCATCCGTAGAAGGTCTGGGTTGGGGTTGGGGTTGGGGTTGGGGGTGGGAGGGTTAGCAGTAGTAGTTAGTTGGCAGAAACTGTTTGGCTCGGGCATAAGGATATGCTCGTGAAAAGATCTCAAACGAGAACGGGGAGAGGGGAAGAGGTAGTGATGGGGCAAAGGAGTAAAATTGGGTGAATTGGGTGGCGTATTGGGCTGATGGATGGCTGTTCACCGGTCCGAAGTCAATCCCAAATAGAAACAATGCATAAACACCCAATATCTTCCTTCTGCCACTACAGCTCTATAAATAAGCACCAGCTTGCTCTCCGACCCATTTTATCACACAATGCCCAGAAATACACCCCTCGGCCCTCGTCCCACCTCCCCCATCCAATCTCATTTTTAGTCTGTGCTCACCTTGAGGTCGTCGTCGGACAAAGCCTTACCCTCCTCAGACTCGAGGTAGGGACCCAAGTACTTGCAGCATCGGTTTCCGGGCTGGGTCTCGAGGATGCGCTTGCTCTCGGAGATGAGGGCAGTCACGAGAGCCTCGCGGTTCTCAGAGGTGTGTTCAGTAGATGCAGCAGCTCCCATATTTTTATTTTGTGATGAAGTAGATATGCTGTTGCGGGTGGGGAAGGGGTGAGGAGGGGGGCAGGGGGGGTGGGGGGGGAGGGGGGGGGAGTGTTAGAGAAAGTGGGGTGTGGTGATTGTGCATTTGGGCTCTAACACTGTTCATTCATGAACAGTGTTCGTGACTAACTGATATGTTAATTCGTGTTGTGTTGTGTTGTCTGGACCAATGTTAAAACAACTTGTGAGTGATAGTATGCCCAGCATGTTGGGGAGGTCGGAATACAAAGCGAGAAACTAAACAGTCACCTACCGTAAGAAAGATTATGCGGAGCAGGTAAAAAAAAAAAAAATGCAAGACAAGCAAAGATCTTAAATTTCATTTTCTTCTTATCTCTGGTTATTGACCTCAAATGTACTGCCAAAGCACTGCCAGTCAAAGCTCACTGACCCAACTGCCGGCGTAAATATCTCTGGTTGCTGACTTTACAAAATGTATCTGAAATGTGTTTATTCCTTCTGGTGTATCCTTGTAGCAAGCATTGATCGAGCCATCTTGGTCTTTGATTTTCCAAGCTCAAGCATCAAATTATACTTAATGTTTCCGTGCTTGTGGCGAAGGCTCTCAAAGTTAAACACCGTCATCTGATCATGTGCTTCACCCACCAGTTCCCCCAACTTCTCCAGCAATCCCTCCTCCACGCTCAGCACAAGCTCGCACATCACTAACTCCTCCCCTCGCTGCCGCAAGATTGTCGCGAGAGTTCCCAGCATAGCACAGCTCTGTTCGAGATGCTCCCCGTTTTCAGGGTGGGTAAAAAACGTGTCCCATTCGGGTTTGTTGTCTCGCAACTCTTGGCAGTACAGCGCGTAGTCGCCCTCTCCTTTCAAGTTCCCTCGGTGGCCCGGCCTCGGGGGTTCTTGAAACGCCACCAGTGCCTTCTGCTTCAGGATGAAACTTTTTGGCACACCGTCGGGGATGGCATACCAGTTGTCACAGGCCCGAAAGCGGTAAAACTCAACATTGGCACATTCGCTCCGGTTACAGAACCCACCACCTTCTTCGCCGCTCGTACACTATCGAAGTAGGCTTCGATTTCTATTTCTTTTTTCTCCTTCAGTTCGTGGACCGTTGGTGGTGGTGGTTCATTCAATTCTTCATTTTTGGAGGGGAATTTGTTGTCAAGTAACAAGCTGTTTAACAAGTTCTCTTTATTGCTGTTCATCACTTATATACTGGTTACTAGCGATAGATAAACTATGAAGTGTTTCGTATCTTTGTGATTCGTATCTTTGTGAGGCGAGAATCTTTTTTTTATTTCCATTTTCACATTTTTCGATTTTCATGCAGAATTACTTTATAGCCTTTATCACGTTTATTGATAAACATAATTCAATGAAGTTTCCTCTCGTTGCTACGACAGTTCTTGCATCATCAGTTGCTGCCCAGGATCCTGCTGAGGGATGGATGGCCTATGCTCGAGGAAACATTACAGACACAGGAGCTGAGCGTGTCACAAGGCTGGAGATGAGTTGGAAAGTGGGTGCTCTCCCAGTTAAGAGTTCAGCTTTCTTTTCCCCTTGGTTCGGTCTTGATCCAGATGATAACCTAAACTTGATTCAACCAGTTAACCCTTACTCTGGCAGCAGGTTAAAGCAAGGAAGTTGGAGTGCTTATACGGAATATTACCAGGTAAGGCGGTTTGAGCCAAGTAAGTCATTCACATTTCTCACCCCCTCGATTCGCTCCGCTCCGCTCCGCTCGGCGCAGTGGAAACCCACCCACAACTCGAATTCTGACACCTTCGACGTCGAGCCCGGTCAAACCCTCCACGGGAGCCTCATCTACAACCCCACTGACGACTCTTACGACCTCACCCAGACGTGTGTTGAGACTGGTGCGACCTCGACCCAAAATGTCCCTTGCCAATCCGGCAAGAAGTACACTATTCCCTACGTTGTATACGAAAAGGTCTTCCCATGCGCCGACTACCCCCCTGATGGCATTGTCTCCTTCTTCGATATCATTGCCGAGTGCGATGGCAAGGACTGCGTCTCCGACATTGTCTGGGCCAACGAGGTGAAGGACGACAACTGCGAGATGGCCACCGTCGTTCACGACGACCAGAAGACGATAGATATTACGTGGAATGTAAAAGCAAAGAGCAAGTATGATGACTGGACCAGGGAGGAACTTCACTCCTTCAATCTAAACAACGGCGGCGAGAACAACTGGGCTCACGCCCTTTTTGCGTGATTTAAACATGTCTTATTTTCACATCTATCCTTGCAGATGCAGTTGCAGATGCAGTTGCAATTGCATTGTATCGTACACTTTCAATAAATGGCGGGCTCTTTGCCATTGAAGCTGTCTTCCTCGTCGACGAACTTTATCCCCAGCCCGCTCGTCAAGCTCTTACTGTGAACCATCCCGCCTCCGCCTCCGCCTCCGCCTCTGCCTCTGCCCCCGCCCCCGCCTCCGCCCCTCTTACTCGGCGACGTGGCCCACGTCGTCAGCAGCTGCTGGTTGATCCCATCCCTCGGGGGCCGCCGCTCCTTCGCCTTGGTGCTGTCGATTTCCATCTGCTGGGGAATTCGCTCGTTGAAGTGGGTCGTGTCCCGCTTTATTTGCATCAAAATCCCCTTTGTCAAGTTGCTCTTTTCGATTGCGTGGGGTTGTGCGAAGCTGCGAATTGAATGTTAGTGTGATTTTTTGAGGTGTGGAAATTACTTTGGTGGTTTGCATCGACAATTTCTTTTTTCCACACACTCACCGTTTGCTTCTTATCAACTCATTAACTTTATTCGTGACCTTCCCCTCCCTCTTCATCCGCTCCCCCTCCACCCGCCCCTTCTTCGACCTCGCCCCCTTCACAAAGGCCGCACTCTCCCTCTCAACTTGCTTCTCGACCGTCCTAGTGGCATACTGTTCGTCGGCCGGGTAGATCTTGTCAACGGCGCTCTTCAAGTTCTTCCCGATCCACTCGTTGTCGAGCAGGTGCGTCCGGCACCCAACGATGTGGGAAAGGTCCGGAATGGTGACCGTGTCGCCCTCGTTGAGGTCGCCACCACCCCCTCGGTCCGAAGTCAGGTTGTGGCTCTTGCAGATGAACACATCAAGGTGGGGGGGGGCTTTCTGGCTGGCGCTGAGCATCGCCCGCCGGGAGTCGTACTGCCGCTGCTGCTGCTGCTGCTCCTGCTGCTCGGCCGCTGTTCGGGTTGGAGGGGGGAGTAATGTTGGATTTAGGAGTGAAAAGTTTTGCAAGTCTTCCTCGTTGGGGAGATCAGGGACGAAACCATGGTAGACATCGGCAGGGTTTGGCACGGATATTGATGATGTCATACCCTGTAAATCGTCGTCGTCGTGTGTTTTGTTTTAAGAAGGTGTAATTTTTTGTAAAACTTCTTTTTTATTTTTCAGTTGCTTTCAGGTAAAAAAAGTGTAAACGAACCGAGACACGAGGTGAAGGGGCCTGTTCTCCAAACTAAACCATATTAACCTTTCAATAAAATGCCGCCCAAACAAGGCAAGAAGAAGAACACAAACAGTGCCAAAAAGAAAGTCAAGAAAAAAACACATCTGGAGCACGACAACATTGACGAGATATTCCCCCCCTTCAGCATTAAATATGCAATAGGTGAGTGAGGGAGCGGGGCGGAGGGGGTGTTGTGAAAAGTGTAACAAATTGATGTGAGAGAGAAAGTGACAGCAAGTGCGACAGCAAGTGTGGAATTTTTTTTGCGACAGAAAAGTGCGAAGCGACTGACGTGCTTGCACATGCCCCTGATCTGGACCGTCTCTGAACAATCGCTTTGCGCAATAAGATGCTCCTGGCCGAAACCACCACCGTGTCCAATTTTGAGCGTCTAAAACCTTCATGCGTTGGAGTTACAGCCGATTCAGTGATTCGCCTTTTTTTGCCTTTTTTTCGCTAACTTTTACTTGTCAGATCCCTCCGAGCTCGAACAAAACCACGACAACGAGGGCGCAAAGTTCCACGATCAGCACGAGCACGATGATCTCCACATGGTGGACTTTGCCCCCCTCCCCCTCCACCTGTCGAACGGCCAGCACTTGAACCTCATCCCCAGGTGAGTTTCATTCCGTCTCCGCTGGCCGCTCGCTCCTAACCCACTCCTAACCAACTCCTAACCCACTCCTAACCCACTCCCTGCGCAGTCAACACACACAAACTGCGAAGCCTTTCCAGTCTTCCGAGCACGTTTTGACTCAGCAGGAAAAAATAGCAGTTTACAACACCCCAGCCTGGAAGCACCAGCCAGAGTGGCTGAGCTGGGCACAATCCCATAAGAACGATCTATCTCGGCTATGCGCCCCGCACCTTCCCAGCGACTTGTCGGAGTTCGACAGAGCGGCCGTCTCCCGCTGCTTCGCCTTATTGCGACAGGTGAGCGAGCGAAGCGAGCGAGCTTTGAGGAAGAGGAAGACGAGAATACTCGCGATGAATCCCGCGAAATGGCTACAGACACAATGGCTACATCCACTACTGACTAAACCTATTCCACTCAATTCATTTATTTCGCTTGGTTCGCTCGCTCGTGCTTCATTCAAAATGCGCACAATCTCGCTTTGCTTTGCTTGTCGCAGAACTACGAGCCAATTGCGCTCCCCGACAGCGTTTTTAATAATCGGCGGCGGAACCAACCCGGCTCCCGGCCTGGCACAAGCGGGAGCCGGCCTGGCACCAGTGGCAGTGGCAGAGACGACCCAGCTGATGATGGAGACGAGAACGATTTAAATAGTTTCGAGCGCGCCGCATTGCTGCAGCAGCAATTGCGCCAGCAGGTGAGCGAGAGAAGCGAGCGAGCCTTTTGGAAGACGAGCATACTCGCGATGGATCTCGTGAAATTGCTACAGAATTCTTTGTCCACTTCAAAGCTAACCCACCCAAATTCGTTTGTTTCACTTCACTCGTTTCGCTCGTCCTTCATAAAAATGCGCCTCGCTTCGCTCGGCGCTTCGCTCGGCGCTTCGCTCGGCGCTTCGCCCGGCGCAGAACCTCCCCTTTGACAACCTCCCCTCCCTCCCAATATTGACTCTCTTCGAGTTTCTCGAGACCCAGGGCGAGACATTCACCAACGGCCTCAATCCGCACAACAACATCAACTACAGGGGGGAGCCCAAGCTGATGGACGACAACACAAAGTCTACCTTCCTGAAAGCGCTCATAAGAGCTCAGTTCCCCTCCCTCCCCAACGGGCAGCTCAGCATTCGGAGAAAGGTCGACCCTCCTTACGAGCAAATTATGAAGGAAAAAGGAACGCGAGTTCCGGAAATTGCGTGCAACAAGATTAGGTACCAGATCGACCGCCTAGAGAAGGAGCTCAAGATTATCAACTCTCGCGAGGAAGACGGGGAGAACGTCGACGAGGAGATGGATGCCCTCATGACGAAGAAGATCAAGCTTATGGACGACCTGGAGGAGCTGGACCACGAAATAACACTTCACGAGGCTTGCCACTCCGGCGACATTGACTGCGTGGCGAGCATCCTGGACGTGGAGAACGCGCCGGAGCTCGTCAACTGTCCGGACGTGAACGGCGACCTCCCCCTGAACATCGCCATCAAGGAGGGTCACCTCCACTTGGCTCGATATTTGATTGCAGCGTGCCGCGCTCGTGTCGACTTCTTTGGCCTCGGCGGCCACACCCCCTTGCACGAGGCGTGCCGAGTTAGCGCGAGCAAGGAGATAATCACCCTCCTTCTGAATAATGGGGCCGATCCCACTGCGGCGAACTCCTACGGCGAGACTCCGCTGCACTTTGCATCCCGCAACGACGAGGAGCACAACGGGTCGATCGAGGCTTTGCTGATGTACGGCGCTCACGTTGACTCGGAAACGACCAAGGGAAAGTATACGCCCTTGATGTTTGCGGCGGGGGCGGGGCAGGTTGAGAGCGTGTATTGTTTACTGGAACACGGGGCTGACCCAAATTTGCGGAACAGCAGCTATCACACGGCGGTCATCAGGGCGGACGCTGCTGATCATCACGACTGTGTCGAGGCGATTATCAACTTTAAGCCTGGGGAGCACCACGGCGCCAGGAAGACCCCGAAGAAGGGAGCGAAGGGGGGGGGCCACAACAAGAGGGGAACCATTGTTAAGAAGGCGACGAAGAAGCGATGAAGAAGCGATAGCGATAGCGTTTTAGCGAAAGTAGGTGAAATATGAATACGAATATTGAATAGAATAGAAAAAATAGAGAGAGAACAAAAATTTAACCTAAAGAAGCTTTTTGTGCGTGTAATTGCTCTTTCCGGCAACGATGTCGCACCCCTCGCTCCGTAGGATCCACTTGGTGCTTAGCAACCCTTCCACGCCCACTGGCCCGCGAGCGTGAATTTTGCCAGTGCTGATGCCAACTTCCGCACCCAAACCGAACCTGAAGCCGTCAGCGAACCTGCAAAGAGTATTTGGTGTGTGTGTTAGTAGTAGTGGATGTTGACGTTGATGTGCATTGAGTGTGGAAATAAGCTTGAGTTGAGGCAATCACTCACTCACTCACTCACTCACCTAGTGCTCGCGTTGTGAAAGACGCACGCTGCATCAATCTTCCGTATCCACTCCTCCCCAACGTCCTTGTCCTCGCTCACACAGCACTCAGTGTGCCCGCTCCCCCACTTGTGAACGTGATCCACCGCCTCCTGCACCCCCCCTACAACTTCAACCATGCACCTCAAGTCTCCAAACTCCTCCTTCATCTTCTCCGCCGCCACGTCGCACAGGCCCGCCTGCATCGCCTTTGGCCCTCCCATAACCATGACCCCCGCCCCCCTCAAGCTAAAGAAACATTTTTAATTGTTAGTGTTAGTCACACATTGGGTGGCTCGCTCACTGTCTCACTCACCTCCTCAGCACCGCATCTGCCACCCCGTTCGACAGGCACTTCTCATGGACCAGCAACGTTTCCATCGCGTTGCACGCGGCAGGGTAGTCAGTCTTCGAGTCAACGACGATTTTGCACGCCTTTTGGCCGTCGGCCGAGGCATCGAGGTACACGTGGCACACACCGTCCGCGTGCCCCAACACTGGGATCTTGGTGTTTTCCTTGATGTAGCTTACCAAGGCGTTACCTCCACGCGGGATGACTAGGTCGATCACGTCATCGAGGCTGCGTGCAAAATGATGTTAGTAAATCCATATTTTTGTGCGAGAGAATCGGCCGTGCTCACCTCAGCATGTCCGAAATCTCCCCCCGAGTCGTCACCAAGCCAATGATCTCCTTCCCAACCCTGCCACCAGTACTCCTTTCGACGCTCTCTACAATTATCCTGTGCAAGCACTCGTTGCTGTTCGCCGCCTCCCTCCCCCCCTTCAGCAACAACCCGTTACCGCTGCTCAGCGCGAGGCTCGCAATTTGCGGGAGGCTGCGCCGAGCGAAGCGAGACGAGGCGCATTATTTAATGAAGGGGCGAGAGCCAAACGAATTGGGTGGGTTAGCTTAGTAGTGGATGTGGGTGGTTGTAGCCATTTCCGCTCGTTCGCTCGCTCACCTGTCGGGACGGCTCTCAAAAATGATCATCACTACGCCAATTGGAACCGTTGTTTCCATCAGTTCCAGCCCCTCGCTGACCTCCAGTTTGCTCTTAACCACGCCCAGGCTGTTTGGAGCGTTGGCAATTTGTCGGATTCCCTCTGCGAGGGTTTGCACCTTTTCCCTTGTCAGCTTCAACCGCTTCAGCAGCTGCGAGTCAAGTTTTGTTGACTCAGCTCTTGCAATGTCAATCGCATTGGCACTTTCAATTTCGTCGATGCTTGAAACCAGGTCGTCGGCGACCCTGAAATATCGTTGAGTAGGTTAGAGGGTGTAGCCATGTGAGCGAAGCGGGCCGCGAGCGAAGCGAAGCGAGCCAGTAACACCATACACAGTTGTGACTATTTCGCTTCACTCGCCGCTCGCTCGCTCACTCACTCACTCACTCACCCGCGAAGAACAGCCTGCCGCTCAGAGTAACTCAACGCCAACAGGTTCCGTGCCTCCACCCTGGCAGCTTCGGCCTTCCCTCGCCCCTCGGAGGAGGCCGAGTGGTCAACTTCGGCGTCAACGCCGTTTGGGTAGTACTCGCCAAGGGCCTTTTGAAAAATGTCGGAATTTGGCTTGAAGAAGAGCGTGCCGAGGTCGCGCCCGTCTCCCTCAGGAGACAGGACGGAGGAGAT
>BRYC01000281.1:32691-51242 GCA_030267985.1 Parmales sp. scaly parma | reverse complement strand
TGCGTCCCCCTCCTCCCCGTCCTCCCCTTCCTCCCCCCCGTCCTCGTCCCCCTCCCCCGAGGAGAGCCGAGCCTCCTCCTCGAACTTCATCGAGGAGCCGGAGACCACTGAGACCGAGGAGGCATCGCTGTCGCTGTCGCTGTCGCTGTCGCCCTCGTCCTCTTCGCCCCTCTTCCCCTCCTCCTCCTTCCCCTCCTCCTTCCCCCTCCTCCTCCTCCTCCCCTTCCCCTTTCCCTTTCCAAACGCTTCCTCATACTCCTCGCTGTGAGCCTCCTCCTCCTCCTCCTCCTCCACTTCCTCGTCGCTATCAGAAAAGTCCGAGCTGTCCCCCTCCTCCTCCTCCTCCGACGAGTTGCCAACAACGACTTCGACTTCAACGCTGCCAACGCTGCCAACGCTACCAACGCCCCGGCTCGCCGCCCCAACGATTTTATCCGCAATGACGTCCGCGGCCATCGGCTTGGTCGAAGGCAAAACTGCCGCCGACTCTGACCGACGATTGCTGCTGCTTTTCCGGGTTGCTGGGATCCGAGCCGCAGAGACGGAGGGGGGGAGGGAGGGTTTCGAGGCAGCAGCGGAAGCGGAAGCGGAAGCGGAAGCGGAAGCCGGGGTGGGGTGGAACAGCATCTCGGGCGTCTTGTTCTTCTCCTTCTCCCTCTCCTTCTCCTTCTCCGCCATCGCGAGCCTCCTCGCCGCCGCCAGCCGCTTGTCGAGCATCTCCTTGTCGGCCTTTAACTTCTGGAACTCGAGCGCCTGCCGGGTCCCCGGGTGTTTGGGGGGGTGGAAGATTTTTGGGGCGTTGCTGTTGTTGTTGTTGTTGTTGTTGTTGTTGATGTTTGCCTCTTTCTTGGGGGCACCACCACCTCGAAAGGCGGGGATTTCGAATTTGTTGATGTTGCTGTTGCTGACTGCACTTCTCGCTGGTTTCACCTCGACATTTGCAGCATTGTTGTTGTTGTTGTTGTTGTTGTTGTTGTTGTTGTTATGCTTCTTGATCATGTTCTTGAATCCCTCGTTATGATTCGCGTCACTAATGTTATAGTTCTTCGGCCTGGACGCCTCCCGAGCGACCACCGGCCTACCGTTATTGTAGTTGGACACATGAGGCTGCTGCTGCTGCTGCTGCTGCCCCCCGACCGGATTGCTTGGAATCGCCCCGAACTTGCTCTTGGAAGATTTCCTTTCCGGGGCGTCGAATTTCGACCCGGGCAGTCCCACCATTCTGTTCTTGCTGCTGAGTTGCTGTTGCTGTTGCTGTTGCTGTTGCTGGGGCTTGGAACTCGCCTGCCCCTGCCCCTGCCCCTGCCCCTGCCGCCGCTTTTCCTCCCACTGGTCGAGCTCGGAGACTTGCTGGGCTGGCTTTATGGGTGGGGCGGCACCACCACCACCGGCCTTTTTGTTATTGTCGGGAATGCTCGGGGATCGCTTCAGGTAGCCTCCTCCTGCTACTCTCACGTTGCTCTGTCTGTCCTTGCTTGGGTTCGGGTTCTGATTCTGGTTGATGTTATTGTTGTTGCTGCTAATATTGCTTCCAACTCCGCGCCTCGCGGAAATTTGGTTCCTCTTCATCTTCCTCTCCTCCCGCTCTGACCTGAGCCTCGCCAGCGCCGTCTCCACGGCCTTCTTTCGCTCCTCCTCGCGGGTCAAGGCCCGAGCCTTCTCCTTCGCGACTCGCTGCTCCTGCCGCCGGCGGGCGGAAAGGGGTGGGTTGTTGTTGTTATTGTTTTTGTTGCTAATGTTGGATTGGGACGGGTTCTCTTTGATTTGCCCCAGGCGCATGGAAGGAGGGTGAATGGAAGTTGGGAGACCATCGTTGGCCGGGTTGATTGGCACTTCAAAAAAAGTTGTTAGTTTTTGTGTGAAATCTCTCTCTCTCCCCCCCCCCCCCCCCCCNCCCCCCCCCCCCCCCCCCCACTCTCTCACCTCCAGTCGCCTTGGTGATTAAACCTGCCATTCCCAACGAGTTGAGCTGAGACTTAAGCGACTCAACTTCGGGGGCCTCACCCTCACCCCCACCCCCACCCCCGTTCTCGCTCAAGTTCAACGCTGCGATCTTAATTACACTCGTTCCATCGCCAATTCCGCTGCTCGGGCGGTTCACAATGTCGCTGATGAAGTCCTGGATGTGCCGCTTGACGAAGGGCATCTTCAAAATTCGCTCGATGCTCGGGCGCTGGCTTGGATTCGTGTGGAGCATGGCGGCGATCAAATCCTTCAAGTTGCTGCTGTACCGAGACGAAATTGGGGGGAATCGCCCCTTGATGATTTTAGAAGCTAGCTGGGATATCGAGTTGCCATCAAAGGCGTGCTTGAGGGTGACCATTTCGTACAGGACGCAGCCCAAAGCCCAAATGTCGGACTTGTGGTTGTAAGGTTTGTTCTTGAAGATCTCGGGGGACATGTAGTAGGGAGTGCCGATGCAGGTCTTGGCAAAGTCTTGGGTTCCTTCCATCACCTACGGGGGGGCGTGAAGGGGGGTTGGAGAGGAGGAGAGGGAGAGGGAGAAGGAGAGGGAGCTAGTGTGCTGTGCTGTCTGTGCTGCTGCATTGTTTTTTGTCATGTGTGGAGACCCGGCTCGCTCTCCCAAACTCGCCTCACCTTGCAGATGCCGAGATCGCCCAACACAAGCCGCCCGTTCCCTAAGAGGAAAATATTCTGGGTTTTCAAGTCGCGGTGGAGAATTCTGTTTTCGTGCATGTACTGCAACCCGAGACCCATCTGGACGAAGTAGTGAAGAATCTTACTCTCGCGAAAGAGGGAATTCTTCGCTCGGGTGATCACATCACTCAAATCGCCACCGTCGCAAAACTCCATTACGATGCACAAGCTGTCCTTGTTCTTGGAGAGGAAAGATTCCCGGTACGCACAAATGTTGGGGTGGTTGAGACGTCTGAGGAGGGACACTTCTGCCTTGCAGGCCTCGCGCTCCTTTCGTGGAATTCCTTTGAGCTTAATCACCTTTACACACACCAGCTTCCTAACATCCTTCTGCCTCATTAAATAAACCTTCCCGAATGACCCTTCGCCAATCACTCGCATCTGTTTTACAAAGGAAGGTTAAACAGAAGTGGTTAGGACGTGGGAAATTCATAAGCAATGACGATGAATGTGATTCGAGATAGAAGCACTTCTGATTTTCATTCCCAATCCTTTTCATCTTACCATTTCATAGTTATCAATTTTTGAGCCCATACTACTACTAGGGAATGGTGGCTTATACGGATTTTTCCTTTGAATTTTCAGAATTAAATTTTAGTCTTTGGTTATGTTTTAGGTTTTGGTAGGATTTGAACTGCCGGAATTGGCCCCCGTACTCCTATACCCAAATCTACCTAACTTCACTTTCATCAGTCCATTCTTACGATCTACAATCCTAGCGCCAATAAATTATACCTACAACTATACCTACAAATGTCCAACTTCTCTTTCAACGGTTCATCTGATGAAGGATCTGAAGATCAAATGCAGTCACAGACAGGCAATGGAGAATCATCGTCCCAACAGCGGGCAGACTCTGACATCGCCGCTCTCTCTGCGCAAATGAAATCCAGTTTCGAGCCTGTGATAAATACAATGATGGATTCGTTTGTTGACTGCAAGTTACGTATGCTGCAATCCCACACCGAAACGATTGCAGACAAAGATTTGATGTACACAACGAAGGTACTGTAAATTGCTACACACATATTGCATGGCAACTAACTGACTAAACTAACCCCCACTCGTTCCCTCTCTAACAGATCCGCAAATTGCAAGACAATATAGAAGAACTGCAGACCAACTTGGATTCTGCCAACGAGTCGTTGGCAAACTTGTTGGAGAAGGAACTTAAGAATAGTGAGAATGCGGCTATTAGACATGTTAAATCTATAATGATGAGGGGCAAGGGACCGAGTGTAATCAACTGCTTGAAAAGTTGGCGCAACTACACCATTGAGGGAAAGGCGGCTCGCAAAATTGAAAAAATTGCCCTCAAGTGGTCTCGCAAAAATAATCTTACAAAATCAATGCGAATGTGGCAGCATTTTTGCATCGAGAGTAGGAGGGAGAAGGACGATGGTATGCACAACGCGAAGCTAGAGACAGTCACGAGGGAGATCATCACAAGATACGAGAACGAATTGGAGAAGCTGAGGAGCGGTTTGAAGGACGCCCACGTCGAGATAGCGCGTGGGCACGTGCAGCGGCAACAGCTCGAGGAGAAGATGAGACGAACGTTTTTGAAGGGCATGACTGCTATGAATATGGAGGCTCTGGAGCTATTCAACAAGGCTGCGCAAAACGATCAATCTTTTATGAGTGCCTCTGGGGGAATGCCTCCTAGCACACCCATGGCTCCCTAATCAAATCCATGTATTCATAAATGAAAAATGATTCCTGCTACTTTCTACCATAACTACTTCACTCGAATTTTAAGTTTTGTCCAACTTGTTGAGGTAAACTTTCGTCTGGACCATCATGTCGACTAGATTGAGAATCCTTCCGTTAACATCCTCCTCAGTAAGCCCATCCTCGCCAAAAGCCCCCGGGTCCAGGTCCTTGTCCGAATCCGGGTCGGCTCGCTCTCTCGCGAGGTGCTGAAGCTGGGTTCCGTACTCAATCAGGCACGTCTCAAAATCGGCCAGGAAAACCTTGTTCGACTTGTAGGATTCTAGGACCATGTGGAGGTCGCTGCGGCGGTTCTTCTCGATTGACATGCAGGATAAACGGGCCATGTACTCCTGCGGGGCAGTGTACTGCTCTATTCGGATGCGGAAGGGAGTTTGAGCTTGAGCTGGGTCAACATCGTTGCTTGAGGATTGGAGATGGGAACGACATTTTCGTGTTGAGATGGGAATGAAGGTTAACGAAAAAAGGAGTGGTGGAAGGGATATGAACAAACAAAAAATATGGAGCATAGACATGTTGAAAGCTCTCTCTCAACACCAAAGTGGAAACAAAAATTATTTTTAATGAAGATTGACGAACAGCTCCTCCACGGGCATTATGATGTGCTTTGCTTGGCGTTGCGGCGGAATAACGGTCAGGTGGCATCGGGTAGTGATGACGGGTCAATCATCGTCCACTCGACCAGCTCCAACAAGGTAGAATATCGAGCTGACAATGTTTTTGCCAATGGCGTCTATGGTCTTTGCTATCTTCTGAATGGCTCACTTGTGGCTTGTGGTGATGATGAGGGTGGCTTGAAGTTACTGAGCCCTTCCCTCGAGTTGGTTCAGACCTTGGTGGGACACGGTAATGGTGTTTTGTCTGTCACTGTCTCTCCATCAGGCTCCCACTTTGCTTCTGGTGGATATGATAAGAAGGTGATGATTTGGTCGGAGCCGGGGGAGGGTGGCGAGTGGGCTAGAGTGCAAGTGCTTGAGGATCACACGAGTTATATTTATGCAGTGTGCTTCTCCCCCGACGGCAAGCAGCTGGCTACTGGAGATGGTGACGACCTCAAGGCCTACAGCTTCAACGAGGGAAGTGCCATCTTAGCGCACACGTTGGAGGGCCACACCAACAGCGTCAGGTCCCTCTCGTTCTCTCCCGACTGCAAAACCCTTTGCTCGGGAAGTAGAGATGAATCCATCAAATTTTGGAACCCTGCCGATGGAAGCTTGGTGAAGAGCATCGACCAGGCTCACACCGATTACGTCATTAGCGTCTCATACTCCCCCAACGGGCGTGTTCTTGTGAGTGCCGGTCTAGACAATACGATGAAGATATGGGATGCTGAGACTTTCGAGCTCAAGCACACGTTCGAGCAGGAATTCGACACCAACCAGCTCACCATCACGGCCGATTCCAACTTCATTGTTTCGGCCAACGCAGACCACACGGTTAGATTCACCCCCTGCCGAGAGTACCACATCACAGCCCTCACCCCCATCCTAAATCTCATTCTCCACATCGTCTACAAGTGGGAATTTGTGTCGTTTTTGGAGCCAAACGAAAACACCTCACCCCTCGAGAAAGTCATGAGGGTACTCGGCGAGTGCGTGCACGACGGCGGCTACAACGTCACCTCCGAGATCCTCTCCTTCCTCTCCCCAGCCCACCTCCCCGTCCAGATCACTCCCACTAGATGGAAGCGCGACCCAGAAAGTTTGATCTTGTTCATGCGAGCCAGATTTGAGGAGAATAATGCTAGTATGCTTCATATCCTTCATAGATTTGAGTGCTCACAGGCGGAGAATGCAAGATTGCGACAAAGAATTGCCGAACAAGAAAACGGCGTGGAGGAGGACTCAGAGCAATGAGGAAACAAATTCTTTTCGTAAAAAATGATTCCATTTTTTAGCTCTTTTCGTAGTTTCCCCCCTCACAATATTTTTTTTTTACTTTCCCAAAAATCCCCGCTTACCCACTTCCCCCCCTCCCCTTTTTATCATTAGCTTTTTTTACGTTTACAGGATGCACTCATCGCCCTGATCAGTCAGCTGTTTCATAATGTCCATCAAACTCCACTTGCAGGAGCTGAAGAGTTTCCTGAAGAATACGCTCAAACTGCTGTAATCGCCCTGGAAGCTTCCGGTTGGCTGTTGTATGTTGTTGTTCGCGATCCTGCAAAAGCATCCGAACTTGAAAATTCTTCCCTTGAGCTCGTTCCTCCTCTCGACGCTCATTTCCTCCGGAAAGCCCACCCTGTTCGTGCTCAGCATTTCGTACAAGCCCCCGTCAAGCCCCGGTCCGAAAGATCCCTCACTCTCCCCGCAGTCCATTGCCAGGTTCAGAGAATCCTTCTCGCTCTGGGGAATGTCCATGCCGTTAATAATGTCCCTCTTTCCCCGCAAAATTTTCTCTGTCGCCATCCACATCTCCTTCGCCCCCTCGTCCACCTGCTGGGCTCCCTTGACGTCCCCGCACTTCAACATTGCGTGCAATGGAACGTCGCCCTCCTTGCAGGCGGCTCTGTCAATGATGTGAACCAAAATGCTCAAGAAAAGGTTCTGGGCAATTGTGCTAATCTTGATTTTTCCGTCCTTGCTGCTCGGCCTGTACTTCTTGTCCTTGATAAAAACGTCGTAGAGCATTGGCAGCGCCTCGACCACATTTATGACCTCCGGCAAGCTGTCCCTGAGCTCCCAGACCATGCTCAGCACGTTGTGGTCCATGGCGATTCTCTGCGCGTCGTCAACCAGCCCCATCTCGACGCAAATCTTCTGGGAAATCTCCAAGTACTCGTCGTTCTTGACCCCGTCCGTCCTGTCACCCTTGCAGAACTCCTCTAGCCTCGTTCCAGCCATGTGCTTCATGCTGTGCTCGTCAACCGTTGGGTAGCAGTTGAGAGACTTTTGCAACGTGTGGAGCGAGTTGGAGAAACGCTTTTTCTTGATGGTGTCGTCGTCGTCGGCGGCGTCCCTGCTCACGTCCTTGGGGTGTGCGTAGTAGAGATCGTCGTCAGGGTCGTTCGAGGCTGCGCCGAGCGAAGCGAGGCACATTTTTAATGATTAATGAAAACCGAGCGAAACGAGCGAGCGAGCCAAACGAATTAATTGGGTGGGTTAGCTTAGTAGTGGATGCAGCCATTATGTCTGTAGCAATTTCGCGGGATTCATCGGGAGTGTTCTCGTCTTCCTCAAAGCTAGCTCGCTTCGCTCGCTCACCGGCAATGGCCGCCTGCAGAGCCATGATTGGGTACTGGGGGTTCTTGCCCGTGACGTTGGAAATTTGTCCGAGCATGAGGTTTTCGATTGTTTCCCACTGCGCCGAGCAAAGCGAGGCGCATTTTTATTGAAGCAAGAGCAAAACAAACGAGCGAGTCAAAATAATTGAGTGGGTTAGTTAAGTAGTGGATGTAGCCGTCTGTAGCCATTTCGCGGGTGTTGATTCATCGCGAGAATGCTCGTCTTCATCAAGGCTCGCTCGCTTCGCTCGCTCACCTCCATGCCCAGGTAGATGATGTTGCCCTGCACGTCCATACCACGGCGGCCTGCTCGGCCCTGCATCTGCTGGGCGATGAGCGGGGTCAAAGCCGGGCCCATGTCGCCGCAGAAGATGCACGAGCGGAAGGGCATGTTGACTCCGTAGGCAAGGGCGTCATCGGAGAAGACGACTGCGAGGAAACCCTGCTGTGCGAGGATCTGCACCCACCTGCGGTAGCAGGCGAAGCCAATCTGCGCCGAGCGAATAAGGTGCGAAGTAAATTGAGTGGGTTAGTTTAGTTTAGTTTAGTTTAGTAGTGGCTCGTCGTATGCTCGTCTTCCTCAAAGCTCGCTCGCTTCGCTCGCTGACCTCGTTGGTGTAGATGGCAATTCCACGGCGCAGGCCGCGGATGAGGGCGTGGTTGATGTCGACCTCTTCCCCGGATTTGGACATTTCCGCCCTTATTTCCTCCACCTTGACGTAGGGGATGATTCCGCCCTTGGAGGAGAAGCAAAACTTCTCGTGGGGCTTGTTGATGTCCGACTGCGCCGAGCGAAGCGAGACGCATTTTTAATGAAGCAAGAGCAAAACGAGTGAGTAAAGCGAGTCAAAAGAATTGAGTGGAATAATGTTAGTTTACCAATAGATATAGCCGTCTGTAGCCATTTCGATTCATCGCGACTATGCTCGTCTTCCTCAAGGCTCGCTCGCTTCGCTCGCTCACCTCCGAGATTCCGGATTCGTGGCCGTCCTGGGCGTCCTCCTCGCCTTCCTTGTCATTGTTCTTGTCGGCCTTTCCCGCGGCAATTTTGCGGAGGCGCTCGTTCTCCTCGGCGATTTTGACCAGCCCAGCTCGCCAATCGGGGTAAGCCTTGTTCTGCTCGGTCTCGACGGTGCGCAGCAGGCTCTTGAACATCTGGAACGCTCCGAAGGTTGAGAGCTGGAACGCGACGGCTGGGAGGAGGTCCTTGCGCTGGAGCTCGGACACAACGCCGTAGAGTTGGGAGGAGACGTCCGCGTTCTTCTCGAGCTCGTTGATTGCACCGGCGGAGAAAGATTTGCGGAGCTGCTCGTACTCGGCCGGAAACTTGGACGACATCTCGGTCAAGATTGCCTTGATGCGAGTTTCGTAAGCCTTGGTTTGGAGGAGGGTGATGCGGTTGGTCGCATCTGTGATGTTGGTGAAGAAAGCGTCGGGCTCGTCCTCGTCGTTGAGAGCACCGGCGGGGAAGATGCGTTTCATCTGCATCATCATCGCGGCGAAAAGTGTTAGTTTTGTGTTAGATTTAGAGTTTGTTTTAATTTCACCTGACCCGACCCAAAAACCAAATAATCTCACATTCTCACCTTGACCCAAATGTCCATCATGTCGATGGGAGTCATGGAAAGGGACGCAACCAGCTCGGGCTGGGACCTCATTCGCTCCGCGGTCATGGCAAGAACGGGGTGAAGCTTCACGAGGGACTTCCTCGTCTCCATCTCCTGCGTGGAGGAGTTCTTCACACTCATGTCGGTGACGACATATCTTTGGAGGTTGATGAAGCGCGCAAAGTATTCCTCCAAAATCACAGTGTCGGGGGCGCTCACTCCTTCAATGACGGAGATCTGCTCGCTCCTGACGTGCTGGAACCAATCCTTCAGCTGGGTTGCGTTTCCAATGGTTGCGGACAAGGCCAACACCGGACACCTCGTGGCCCTAATGATCCTCTGCAGGGCGTCGCCCTCGGGCCCGTTAAGGGTGTGCACTTCGTCCAAAACCATGTAGCCAAAATCATTGAACCCGCCGTCAAGAACCATGAACTCCCTCTGCCCGGCAACCATCTCCTCCCCGGCGCAGCCTCTAGCCTTGGTGAGCGCGGTCTCCAGCGCCCTGGGAGTTCCGATGTAGACCTGGGCCTTGTTGTCGCCGTCCCCGTTCTGGAAATTAATCAGATCGGTGCAGATGGTCACGTGGCCCTTGAAAAACTGGTAATAGGTAGCAGCGACCTGCCAGACCAAGACCTCGGAGGGGAGGACGAAGAGGACGGTTTGCCCGGCCGCCTTCGCGCACGTGTAGGTGGAGAGAAGGGTCTTTCCCGATGAGGTGGGAGCGCAAACAACGGCCGACTCGCGGTTGTCGATCTTCTCCAAAACGTTGCACTGCCAGTCCTCGAGGTTGAACTTTCGGTTGTAGCGGGAGAGAGGTGGGAGTCGGTCGTACATTTCTTGGAGCTGTGTGGGGTGGGGGTGGGGTGGGGGTGGGGTGGGGGTGGGTGGGGAGGGGAGGGGAGGGGAGGGGAGGGGGGTTAGAAACGATAAAGATTTAAGTTTTAAGTTTGTTTGTTGAAAATCTAAACAACCAAACAAAACAAAACAAAACAAAACAACCAACTTCATCTCACCTGGTACGATATAATTCCATCCTTCTTCTTCCTTTCCATCTCCTTCCTAGCATACTTGACTCCCTCCTTCAAATTCTTGTCCTCGTCGTAAATAGCCTTGAGCAAAGCCCCAAGCTCCACCTGGGCAGGCGTCAAGTTCGCTGGCAGGTCCTTGTCTTCCTCGCCCTTGTCTTTCTTGTCCTTGTCCTTGTCCTTCTTCGACTTCTTATCCTTCTTCTTGTCCTTGCTGTCCTTGCTGTCCTTACTGTCCTTGCTGTCCTTGTCCTTCTTCTCGTCCTTGTCCTTCTTGAGCTCTGCCAGGGCAAGCTCGGCCTGAGAGAAAATCTTCATCTCCTCCAGCGCCCACAAAACGTCAAACACCTCGGCCAGCGACCCGTTGGGGGAGCCGTTCTGGACGGCCTTGACGGCAATGTGGAGCATCTTGAGCATCCTCGAGAGGCGGCCGGAGTCTGTGTCGACCTTGGCGCGGAAAACCTGGTCGAGGGTGACGTTGGCGGTCATCTTCTCCATGTCCTTGGCGTGGTTGACCTTTTCGATCCTGCCCGAGTTCTTGGCCTTCATCTGGTCGACCTTGGATGGGGCGGCATTCTTGCTCTTCTTGTCGGCCTCCTTCTTGTCCTTCTTCTCCTTGTCGCGCTTCTTCTTTAGCTCCTGCTTGGAGAGGGAGGACTCGTCAACATTGTCCTTTTGGGTTTGAAATTCTTCTTCAACCTTCATTAGGCGAAACTGGGGTGAAAGAGTTTTAAGGTATGATAGCGGGATTAAGGTGACGGGGTTAAGGTGAAGGGTTGGGTTGGGTTGGGTTAGGGTAAAAAAAGGGGGCACAATAACAACAACAATTAACAATAACAATCACAATCACAATCACAATCACAATCCCACCTTCTCAGCCAAGTCTTGCTCATCCTTGCGCTGGTTCCACTTCTCCTGAGGGTTGAACACAGAGTTCTCCGGGGGGCTCATGTCACGCAGAATCGTGGGAATGTTCGACGCGAACTGCTTCTCAAAAATCTTGGTTCGAAGCTTCTTGTCGAACGTCTTCTTAGTGCCCTTGTGGTACATCAACGACTTCCTGTCAACCCAGTACATGTCGAATGTACGAATCTGGTGGATCTCCTTCTCCCCCTCCACGGGTACATCTTCGGCAGCGGCATCGGCGGTTGGGGTGGGAGTGGCAGCTCCAGGTGCCACAGGAGCACCAGGTTGGGGAGGGGCAGAAAATCCCCCTGCTCCTCTTGAATTAACCTTTAAGCCATTATTATTGTTATTCGAGCCGTTACCATTTGATTGTTGTGAAGGTGCACGGAATCCTGACATAAACGTGTGTATCAAGCTGGTAATTTTATATGAATTTAGCAGAGCCATCCAAAAAATTTTAACCACGAAAAAAGTTTTATGAAGAAAATCTCATACAACGACGTTTCAGCCACCCTCGCCAACACAGCCAACACAGACACCTTAATCGTTGTGAATAACAAACTCAATGAACTGGCTCTGCGACACCGATCCCAAATAAAATCCATCCACAAGTCAAACAACACATTTTGCTCGGAGCTCACCCTCAAAATCTCCAAGTATGTTGAAATTGCCAAAGTTGTGGGTGAGGAAAATGCTGTGTTGAAGGAGGGAATAAGGAACTTGGAGCTTTTTAATCTGGAACTGACAGCTGAGCGAAATGAGCTTGCTACGGAGAATAGCATTCTTGGGGCGAAGTGGAATGTTCTCTTTGTTGGCAGGATCACTGCCGAGAACAACGCCCTGAAGGAGGAGATTGAAACTTTGACTCAGGAGAACGCCGCAATGAGAGACGCGTACGAGGGTGGCGATGGGGTGGTGGCCGAGCAAAAGCGGATAATCGAAGGTCTGTGTGAGAGGCTTAAGTTTGCTATGAGCAACAATAATAACAGCAGCAGCAAGACTGAGGCACCGCAATATAATAATCACGAGTCTGACGGTCTGGGTGGTGGCAAGGCCCAGAGCGCCATGCTCGTGAAAACTCTTGGTAACGCTGCGAGAACGGCGATGCAGCAGGTGGAAATATGCCGAAAACAATTTGCGCACCGAGAGAAAGTTTTGCTGGAGCGAATAGAGGAGTTGGAGGTGCGAAAAAGAGTAGAGTAAATATAGAGTGGAAAAAAGTGGAGTTGAATGAATAGAATTAGTTTCGAGGAAGGAAGGTGAGCTTACTGCTGAATACAACAAATGTGCATGTGACACCCCAAACTCTCGTTGAAATGACGACACAAAATTTATAGTTCATCTGACGTTCTTAACAAGGACCGTGAAAGAGATACATTCCATCAGAATCGCTATCGGATCTCCAGAGTTTAGGTTATTATTGCAGAACCCAACAAACAGATACCATAGTAACATATTTCTAACACCCACTCTCCCCCCCCCCCGCCCCCGCCAGAATAACACATAATTTCTTCTAAAAATATTACCTTTTCCTTTTTTTTAAATTACTATTGCCCTCCCCTCCTCCTCTTCTCCCATCCACCTCCCCAATCACAGATTCCCAATTCCGCAACCCCACGTAGTACTTGAACTTCCTCGCAAACAAACTTCCTCCCTCTCTCCACCTTTCCACATTTTCCACGCACAGCCCTCCGGTGGCATCACTGTCAAACGTAACTGGATGAGCCTTGTCGCTCCCCTTGGCGTGCCTATCCCACTCTACACGAAACAATTGAGTGGGTTAGTTTTTAGTCACTTCTTATATTCTCAAAAACCCGCTTACCCGCAAAAATAACCATTCTATTTTCAACCTCCTCGTCGTTCAAACATCCAGCCAAATTCAAAGCCGTTGGGAAAAACATCTCCTCGGGTGCCCACACCCCCTTGAAGACGGGGAACAGCTCCGCCTCCAAATTCTTCGGAAGCCCCAAAATCGCCTCTGCGTGATCTCTCCTCAAACAGATCCACCCTGGCAAAGCCTTGCTAATCACGTTGGACGGGATGTACTTCTCCAGCGGGCCGAAGCACTGCAGCTCATCAAACTTTGACGTCGCGCTGTTCTTGTCGTAGTGCCTGAGCCAAGATTTGTTCGTCTTGGTGAGCTTCTCGGCGCAATCGGCCAAATTTGTGATAGGCAGGCACGATTCCGTGCAAAGAATCAGGAACCTGGTGTTCGGGTTTTCCAACGCCTTCTTGATCAGGAGGAGCATCGCTTGAACGATGCGAACGTCGTTCCAATCGGGTTGAATGGACGAATCAATGCAAATCGATTTTAAATATGAGTTTTGAATATTGTCAGGGTTTTTTGGGTGTAAATGGAGCGATGCGGTGTACTTGCTGGGGTTGGTTGATTGCGCCCACTTCTGCCATATGTCCGAATGAGGAAAATTGTCAACTATCGTGGCACAGATGGCAATGTTGCTTGGTGTTGAGGCTGGTGCTGTTGCTGTTGCTGTTGCTGGTGCTGGTGCTGGTGCTGGTGCTGGTGCTGGGGTGGCGTTCTTTCGACCAGATCGCAAGATGTTGACGGAATTTAGTGATGATGTTCGGGTGATCATTGGATCATCCGGTTTGAAAGAGGGAGGTGGAAAGTTTTGTGTCGACGGGCTGTTTGCAGCTTTAAGATTGGCCAGCATAGAAGCGAAACTCGCCATGTCGTTTGGTTAGTGGGTATTTGGCTGAAATGATCGCGTACTGGATGATTGGCGACGACCTCTGTTTTAAAGTTTTAAAGTTACATTTTGATAATGCCAGGATCATCATCTTATTTCCCCTAGGACACCATTAAAATGGCCGGTGTCAAACCCCTCACTGCTCTTGAGAGGCTTGCCTCCCTTTCGCTAGTGAGCAAGTTGTGTTCCGTCCTCGACTCTGCCCTCGGTGTATCTGATAAAACATTGGCTGAGTTTATAATTGACCTTGCAGAGTCAAACCTGTCCTCCTCGTCCCCCCCGCCCTTTGGCACAACCCTTGCTGAGAACGGAGCTGAGTTTCCCCACGATGTTGTGGACAAGATCCTCAACCTCGTCCGGCGTGATTCACCGAAACTGGCTCGACTCAAGAAAGCTTCCTCCTCCTCTTCCTCTTCAGCCCTCGACAATACATCTGCTGGGAAGGAGATTCGCATCCCTCGCAGCAAGCAGGAGGCCCTCTACCCGGGCCTGACGGTCAAAAATAGCGCTCCTCTTCAGCTTGACGACGACTTTAAGGAGCGATCAGTAGAAGAAGTTCAGAAATCCAAACAGCAGCAGCACGCCGGCGACACGGCGGGCCCAACCTCTGACACTGGCCGTCGCGAGCTTTCGAACTTGCCATCCTGGATGACAGCCGACGATTCAGCGACGGCGTCGTCATCTTCCAATTCCAACTCCAACTCCTCCACCAAACGAAAACGCGACGATTCCTCGTCCATCAACAACAACTCCTCCTCCTCTTCCGACCCCAACGCCCTCACACTTCACGGAATATATGATGGCACGGTTACGAAAATAATGGACTTTGGTTGCTTCGTTCAGATCAACAACAAGTCCGAGGGGCTCGTCCACATATCACAAATTTCCAACGCCAAAATCGACAACCCAAGCTCGGTTCTCAAGCGCAACCAGCCCTGCAAGGTCAAGATTATTTCTCTCACGGGTGCCCGGATGGCGCTGTCGATCAAGGAGGTAGATCAGAAGACCGGGGAGGATTTGTTTACGATTAGATCCCGGCAATACGAGGCGGAGGTGAGTTGAGCCACCAAAACACAATCATAAAATACAAACACAACTAACCCTATGAATGCAATGCAATGCAATGCAATGCACAGCAACAAAACGCTCGCGACATGGAGTTCGACAAGAAGCGCACCAACACGCTCAACAAGGGGATGGACCTTGACGAGTTCAAGCGCAAGAACGAGCGCGACGAGCAGAAAGGAAACATTCGCACCAAAACGGTTCTCACCGAGCAGGAGGTGAGCAAGAATATTTAAAACGCGCGAAACTACACTAAACTAACAAATATCTCGCTTAGCTCTTCGAGGCGAATCAGCTCATTAGGTCTGGCGTGCTCCCCGTGGAGCAGTACCCAACGTATGACAAAAATCTTGGCATGCTTGCGGTGGAGGAAACCGAGGAGGAGACGGAAGTGGAGCTGGCGGAGATCGAGCCGGCCTTTTTGAAGGGCCAAACGCGGCGCAGTGGCCGCGAGGCTTCGCCGATTAGAATCATCAAGAACCCCGACGGAAGTCTCCAGCGCGCTGCAATGCAGCAGGGAACTTTGGCGAAGGAGAGGAGGGAGCTGCGCCAGGCGCAGGCCAACAATTTGATTGACAGCATCCCCAAGGATTTGAATAGGCCTTGGGAGGTGAGCGAGCGAAGCGAACGAGCCTTGATGAAGACGAGAAACTCGCGATGAATCCCGCGAAATGGCAACAAACATTATTATGGCTACCTCCACTACTAAACTAACATTATTCCACTCAATTTTTTTGACTCGCTCGTTTTGCTCTTGCTTCATTAAAAATGCGCCTCGCTTCGCTCGGCGCAGGATCCGCTCCCCGAGGCGGGAGAGCGCCACTTTGCCCAGGAATTGAGGAGCATCAACGTCAGCTCGTTCGACGGCGCTCCGGAGTGGAAACAGAAAGCCGAGGGGAAGTCGCTTAGCTACGGTATCATCAGCAGCAAGAGTATTACCGAGCAACGAGCAGGGTTGCCCATTGCCAAGTTGAAAAATGAATTGATGTCGGCTTTTGTGAATAACCAGGTGAGCGAGTGAAATACTGCGAGCGAAGAGTGCGAAGCGACTAACCCACACACACTCCTAATTTGAACAGATTTTGGTGGTGATCGGAGAAACGGGAAGTGGAAAAACCACCCAGATGACCCAGTACCTTGCCGAAATGGGAATGACAAAGAAGGGAATGATTGGCTGCACGCAGCCGCGTCGTGTCGCAGCTGTGTCGGTTTCCAAGCGCGTCGCCGAGGAGTACGGTTGCGCTCTCGGAGCTGAAGTTGGATACTCGATCCGTTTCGAGGATGTCACCTCCCCCGAAACGAAGATCAAGTACATGACCGACGGTATGTTGATGAGGGAGGTGAGCGAGCGAAGCGAGCGAGCCTTTTGAAAGACGAGCATGCTCGCGATGAAGTGCGCAAAAATGGCTACAGAAAATAATGGCTACATCCACTACTAAGCTAACCAACCCAATTCGCTTGGCTTGTTCGTTTCGCTCGTCTTTCATTAAAAATGCGCCTCGCTTCGCTCGCGCGCAGTACCTCGCCGATAACGACCTGACCAGGTACACGGCGCTGATGCTGGACGAGGCGCACGAGCGCACGATTCACACCGACGTGCTGTTCGGTTTGCTGAAGGACTTGCTGAAGCGCCGTCCCGAAATGAAGCTAATCGTGACGTCCGCCACCCTGGACGCCGAAAAGTTTTCCAAGTACTTCCTGGACTGCCCCATCTTCACCATCCCGGGGCGAACGTTCCCCGTGGAGATTTTGTACACGAAAGGTGAGTGAGCGAAGCGAGCGAGCCTTGAGGAAGACTCGAGCGATGGATCTCGCGAAATGGCTACAGAAGGCTACATCCACTACTAAACTAACCCACTCAATTCGTTTGGCTCGCTTGGTTCGCTCGTGCTTCATTAAAAATGCGCCTCGCTTCGCTCGGCACAGAACCGGAGCCGGACTACTTGGACGCGGCGCTGATCACCGTCATGCAGATCCATTTGAGCGAGCCTGCCGGGGACATTTTGGTTTTCCTCACTGGACAGGAGGAGATCGACACCTGCTGCGAAACGCTCTTCACCCGAATGGAGGCACTGGGCGATTTAGCCCCCGAGCTGATCATTCTGCCGGTCTACTCTGCGCTCCCGAGCGAGATGCAGTCGCGCATCTTCGAGCCGGCCCCCCCCGGGTCAAGAAAGTGCGTTGTGGCCACCAACATCGCCGAGGCGAGTTTGACCATCGACGGTATCTACTACGTGGTGGATCCTGGATTCAACAAGCAAAAGGCCTTCAATGCGAAGCTCGGCATGGACAGGTGAGCGACGGAGAAATCCGAAATTAAAAAAATCAACACGAAAACTAACCAAAATAATTTTTTGCACAGCCTCGTCGTGACGCCCATCTCCCAGGCGAGTGCGCGGCAGAGGGCGGGTAGGGCGGGTAGGACGGGCCCGGGGAAGTGCTACAGGCTGTACACGGAGGTGGCGTACAAGAATGAAATGCTCGAAACGAGCATCCCGGAGATCCAGCGCACGAACTTGGGGAATGTGGTTTTGCAGCTGAAAGGTGAGCGAGCGCGGGGGGGGACACTCGCCACATTCTAAACTAACATAATAATTTGTTGTTGTTATTGGCGCAGCGATGGGCATCAACGATTTGTTGGGCTTCGACTTCATGGACCCGCCGCCAGTGGCCACAATGGTCGGAGCGATGGAGTCCCTGTACGCGCTCGGGGCTCTGGACGACGAGGGCCTGCTGACGAGGTTGGGAAGGAAAATGGCCGAGTTCCCGCTGGAGCCGAACTTGGCCAAAATGCTGCTCCTGAGCGTGGATCTGGGCTGCTCGGACGAGATCCTCACCATCGTGGCGCTGCTGAGCGTCGAGAACCCGTTCTACAGGCCCAAGGACAAGCAGGCCCAGGCCGACCAGAAGAAGGCGAAATTTCACCAGAGCGAGGGTGACCACCTGACGCTATTGGCCGTGTACAAGGGCTGGGAGGCCAGCGCGTTCAGCAAGGCGTGGTGGTGAGCGAGCGAAGCGAGCGAGTTTTTTGGAAGACGAGAATACGAGCCACAAACTAACTAACAATTACTTTACTTATTTTTTTGGCTCGGTTCGCCTCCCCCCCTGCTCCATAAAAATGCACCTCGCTTCGCTCGGTGCAGCTTCGAGAACTTCGTCCAGGCTAGGAGCATGAAGAGGAGCCAAGACGTTCGGAAGCAGCTTGTAACCATCATGGACAGGTACAAGTTGGACATTGTAAGCGCGGGGAAGAACTACAAGAAGATTCAGATGGCAATCACGGCTGGTTTTTTCATGAACGCCGCGAAGAAGGACCCCACGGAGGGATACAGGACGCTGGTGGACAATAACCCAGTATTCATTCATCCGAGCAGTGCCATCTTCAACAAGAACCCCGAATGGGTTATCTACCACGAGCTGGTGCTTACGACGAAGGAGTACATGAGGAGCATCATGGTCATCGACCCGAAGTGGCTGTGCGAGCTGGCACCGAGCTTCTACAAGAGCGCTGATCCGAATAAAATGACCAAGAACAAGAGGATGCAAAAAATTGAGCCGTTGTTTGACAGGTTTAATCCGGTAGACAGTTGGCGATTGAGCAAGAGGAAGGGTTAAAGAAGTTGGG
>BRYC01000281.1:6086-26259 GCA_030267985.1 Parmales sp. scaly parma | reverse complement strand
CCCCCCCCCCCCACACACACACCTTACAGAACTCGTCCTCCTCGGGTGATGCTGAAGCTGATGATGTTGCCGACTTCGACATCGAGCTGAACTTCCTTCTTCTTGACGATGCCATCACAACAGGGTCCAAATTCAACATTGACCTAATCGATGAAGAAGACCTAAACCAATCCAATCCCAATTCCAATCTCAACCAATCTACCACCTCCCGCAAAACCAATCCCAACGACTCCGACGACGACTACTATGATGATGATGTAGAACTCAACAAGCAGGGCATGACCAACAACTCTCGGCGAATGTCGAACATCTCCCAAATCTCCCGCGCCTCGGCAGCGATGACCTCACTCGTGGGTGACATTGGGCAGAACGGCCTGCGGTTGACCTCGTGCGACGTCGATAGTTCCGGCGCGCTGTTGCTGGCCGGCTCTCGGGTGTTTGGCGAGATGCAGAACCAAGACCAAGGCGTTAAGGACGACGACAACTTCATGCACAACGATGAAGATAACGCCATGATGGATGACAACAATGACAACAATGACAACAACAACAACAACAACAATTTCAATAATGACACAAACCAAACCGACCTAACCACATCAACAGCAAACAACACCACAACCAACACAAACTCCTCCTTCAACGACCCGTGGGCCGCCCTCGACCCGAACGACAAGGGGAGGTCCAGACCCCGACCAATGAAGACTGCCTCCACCTTCACCCTCCCTCCTTCCCTTCTGGGGGAAGATGACGCCGACGACGACGTGTCCGTCGACATGAACGATACGAATACGTCCAGCTCATCAGCAAACGGTGCCAACGCATCAATAATTTCCAACGCCTCCAACAAATCCGCGCTAATGAGCAAGAGCCTGAACAAGACCTCGTTCCTGGAGGACAGCGGGGGGCTTGTGTTCAAGGGGCTAGCGTACGGGTCGGAGTTCGACTACATCCTGAAGGCCGAGTCGAAGCGGACAAAGTTGAAAAAGCGGAAGGAGCAGGTGAGCGACCGTTGATCGACCCTAACCCTAACAGAAAGTGGAAAGCTGAAAGCGAGTCGTGACACAAGAGACTAGAGACTAACCCACTCCTACTCCTACTTCAACTCCTACTCCTACTTTTAGCAACAAATGCAAATCCAAATGCAAAGCAGAGTCGAAGAAGAGTCCAGCTCGGACGAAGAGGACCTGCAGCTCAACATGATGGACGAAAACGACCTACACGTCCAGTTTGACGACGACTTGCCGCTCAACAACGTGGACGAACACCAGTTTCAACAAACGTTCGGGCACGTGGGCGAAAATTTGGACGAGGAGAGGGCGGAGCAGGACGCTCTGAACGAAACGAGGTACGAGGAGAAGTTCGAACTGCTGTGTCGGCAGCACCTGCAGTCGTTCAGTAAGGCTGCGGAGAGGTACGCTGCGGAGACGCAGCTTAGCAAGAGAGTTAGCGGGTGGAACACCAGGTTGCAGCCGATTCTGGAGAACGAGGAGGACCGAGAGGAGTTCCACATTCACAAGTCGGCGGCGAAAATTCTGGCTAGGACGGAGGGGGCGTTGAGCGAAGAACGGGCCAAGGGAAAGAAGGGAGGAAAGAACTTGGAACTTGTAAACCTTGCGGAACAAAAGGTGGCCTTCGACATGGTGACGAAGAACGAATCCCAGTACGAGGTCTGCAGGCTGTTCTTGAGCAGCTTGTTGCTCGCCAACAGTGAAAACATTGTATTGAGCCACAACGAAGGAGGGGAGCAGGTCGAGAATAGTTTGGTCATCGAGCTTAAAAATTCGGAGCTAGAGGGCATGTCAATGAGCGACATTGTTGCTTAAGCAGGGGGTGTTGTTGGGGGGGGGTGAGGGGTGAGGGTTGTGGAAGTAATTGTAGACTTCAGAATTTCTTGCTATTTTTGGAAATTAGCTGGTTCGCACTGGTGTTGATGTTGGGAGGGGGGGTTAACGTTACGCGGCTGACACGCAGCACTCCAGTGGGTTGGTCAAGTCAACGGGGGGGGTCGGGGAGCAGATTTGCAGCTGGGGGGCGATGCTGTGGATGGAGGATGTTTGACCCTTTTGAGCCCGCGTGGGAAACCGGTGATGATCGAGCCAAGCTGGAAGGAAGCCAGTGTGTAGCAATCTCGTCCCCACTTGATATCTTGTTGGTGGGTGCACCCCCCGGCGCATGTAAAAGCCAGCCGTTGCAGTTTTTTGGCTTGAGGGTGGGTGATGAAGCACGGCAAGGTGACTTGAAGAGAAATCGGCGATGAAGATTTCAAAAAAATCCGATAAAACCACTTTCCGACCTGTAATAGATTGGTCACCGCAGGAAGGCGATGCAAATCAGCTGTGGTCACCGACATGACGCTTTTTAGGCCGCGCAAGCAGGGTAACGGCAAAAGCGCAAAAAACATTTCGGGGGAAATTTCCAAAAAACTCAATTTTGTCCACCTTTAGAGTCTTTCCATTGTCGCGGTCAGATGTTTTGCTTATATTACGATATATTAATTGACATTTTGAGGTTTTTATACACTTTTGAGTAAAAAAAGTTGCAAGAATTTAAATTAATCTTAAGATCATTTTAAAATTTGTCTATTTCTCTTAGTATGACTGATCTAAATTCTTGCAACTTTTTTTGCTCAAAAGTGTATAAAAACCTCAAAATGTCAATTAATATATCGTAATGTAAGCACAACATCTGACCGCGACAATGGAAAGACTCTAAAGGTGGACAAAATTGAGTTTTTTGGAAATTTCCCCCGAAATGTTTTTTGCGCTTTTCCGTTACCCTGCTTGCGCGGCCTAAAAAGCGTCATTTCGGTGACCACAGCTGCTTTGCATCGCCTTTCTGCGGTGACCAATCTATTACAGGTCAGAAAGTGGTTTTAATCGGATTTTTTTGAAATCTTCATCGCCGATTTCTCATCAAGTCACCTTGCCGTGCTCCACCACCCACCCTCAAGCCAAAAAACTGCAACGGCTGGCTTTTACATGCGCCGGGGGGTGCACCCACCAACAAGATATCAAGTGGGGACGAGATTGCTACACACTGGCTTCCTTCCAGCTTGGCTTGATGATCACCGGTTTCCCAAGCGGGAAAATCCTCCGCCAGCAGTGAGGCTGCACGGCCTGCTCCCCGACCCCCCCTCGTGATGCGAACACTCCCTGGAGTGATGCGTGTCAGCCGCGTAACGTTAACCCCCCCTCCCAACATCAACACTAGTGCGAACCAGCTAATTTCCAAAAATAGCAAAAATTTGTTTGAATCGGTGGTTAAATGTTATCAATATGCTGGACCGGGCAACAGGAACTCCACCACCACACTCGTTGGTCCATCCCCAGCCCCAGACCTCTGTATGCACATGTTCAGTAACGCTATGCCCTTGTGGAGGGTTCGGAGCTCGGCTTCAGTCGCCGCCACCCCCATCGGCGCCTTGCACGTCTTCTTGTGCTTCTTCCACGCCGACTTTTGGCACTCGGCGGAGCAGTAGAACGTGTTCTTGCACCGTGCACAAGGTTTCGCGCCGAGGGAGCTGCAGACGTCGCACTTGCGAGCCGGCTTCAGCACGGCCTCAATTTCGACCAGCTCGGCCTTGTCGTACTTCAGGACCTTGATGAACTGGCAGACGGTGTTGTAGGGGCCGTAGATCTCGTGGTGCTTGGAGGGGAGAGATTGGAGGAGGAGGGTGGAGAAGGGGGTGCGGGAGATGAACGTGGGGAAAAGGCGGAGGACGTTTTGGATCTCTCTGCACGCATTGAATTGGTGGTGCTCAGCATACTGGATGGCTGTGCTGCCATGGATGTTTTTAGTGGTGAGGGAAAGTGGGTTCCGATGGATCATTCGAAGAGCAAGAAACACGAGGGAGTCGCTGTATACCTGGCTATAGCAAGCAACATTTCGAAGAAGATTAGAATTGTTGTATTTGAGCACTTCACGCACCAACTCGTCATCGTGCTCATCGATGAACTTGTGACAGTCTGCATACGATCGTGATTGGATCCACCCAGCCATCTCATTCAACCAATAAGCCACTGGTGCGTACAAGCGGAGCATCTCCATCAAACCCAACGAACGAGCTTCCTCGGGAGTGAGGGAGAGCAAGCCGATGATCTCAGCACAGGCTCCACTCCTATGGGCAATGTCGATGGGAGTTTCGCCTTTATTGTCTCGTGTGATGAGGGCCTGTAGATTCCAGCAAATCGACTGCACGCCCACCATGGCAAGAGCATGTGTGTGTGTCTGAGCTTTCTCTGCCATCCAATGATGTGGCAGTCGTCCATGCTCATCTCTCTCCCTGTACTTTCTCCTGTGCAAATCATCGTCCACAGCTGGGTCAAGCATGACTCCTTGCACCTTGAGCCAATCACGCTTCTTGAGCCACCTGTGGTGCTCATTGGAAGGCATAAGGATATAATCGTGAAAATATCTCAAACAAGAATGAACAATACACCCCTAAGCATGCCAAACCTTGAGCAGCTCAAAGAGGCACAAGTCCGTGTGAACAACTCGCCCCATGTACGTCGCACGCCTCTTCTAAATAACATTGATGTTCCCAAAGAAGGGGCTTCCTCTCAATGCTTTCTGAAGCTGGAATCTCTCCAGAAGACTGGATCTTTCAAGATCCGCGGAATGGTGAATCTGTTTGCAGCTCACGAGAAGGCGATTCGAGAAAACGGAGCTGTGACGATGTCTGCTGGTAATGCTGGCAAAGCCTTTGCTTTCCTCGCTGGCCAATTACAAATCCCCGCTGCCACAGTCTGCATGCCTAACACAGTTCCCGCGGACAGAGTCAAGTCAATCGAAGCGCTTGGTGCAAATGTTGTGCTGACGACGAACGAAGGGCTGTTCCCGAAGGTTGAGGAATATGTTGGACAAGGTAGAATCCTCGCTCATCCATTTGATTCACACGAATTAATGGCTGGCCATGCTTCAGTGGGATTAGAAATTTTAGAGGACTGCCCTGACGCGGACATCATTGCCGTTTGCTGCGGCGGCGGGGGGCTGGTTGGTGGGGTCGCTGCGGCTGTCAAGTTGAGCGGTAGCAAGGCTAAAATTTTCGCAGTCGAGCCAACAGGTGAGCGACCGAAGCGAGCGAGCATTGAAAAGACTCGAGCGCCACTACTACTTAACCAACCCACTCAATTCTGTTTTTTTCTTGCTTCAATTAATTAAAAAATGCACCTCGCTTCGCTCGGGTGCAGGTGCTCCTTGCCTCTTCAACTCAATGAAGGAGGGCAAGGCAGCGAACATCTCTCCCCACACAATCGCACACGGGCTTGCCCCTCCCTTCGCGGGGCAGCTCTGCTACGAATACGCCAAAGAGTTCGTCGATGACGTGGTGCTGGTAACAGACGACGAGCTCGTTGAGGCGACGAGATTTGCCTACTCCAACGGAATTTTGGCTGAGACGAGTGGGTGCGCTGGAATAGCTGCGCTTATGTTTGGCAAGTTGGGCGACACGAAGGGAAAGAAGGTGGTGTGTGTGGTGAGCGGGAGCAACATCAGTCCCGAAGATTTGCAGGAAGCTCTTGCCGGAAATGCGAAGTTTCACTGATTTTACACGCTACATAACTACTCCTCATTTTTAGATCTTTTTGGACCAAATCAAATGTTCCTTTACGCACGAAACAACCTCTACCATGTTGCAAACCAGCTTGTCGTTGCCGGGAGGAACTGTCCGAACAAATTCGTATCCAATTTCTGGATTAATCTCTACGTAAACTTCGAATAGCATCTTGTGCCCCCTTTTAAGGACGAGCACGCGAGGGGGGGAAGCGTCTGCGTCTGCGTCTGCGTCCGAGTCTGCGTCTGCTGCTTGTTGCGGGGGTGGCGTGTTCTTGCCGGACAACGGGCTGCTCGGATTTCGTTTGAGAGTTGCAATCAAGGGGGAAATGCTCCAAACGAGCTCGGCTTGAAGTCGTCGGAACTCAATTGGGGGGGGCTTTGGGACCTCAGGATTGATAAGGACCAGAGGGATATTTTCTTCGTCGCAGAGGGTCATCAATCGTCGGAGGGGGAGGAGGTTGGCAGGCAGATCTGGGGCGAAGAGGAAAACGTGGGAGGGACGAGAGAGATTTGTTTGGAGTTGATTTTGGAGGTGATCGTTGATGCGAGAAGACTCCTCCGAGACGGACAGTCGCTCGGGGAGAGTAGGAGGGGATAATGGTCGAAAAAGAGTGGGATCAATGTCCTTGGCATGCTTCAGGGAGAAATCTACCTCCTTCTGGTTTGAGAGAAAAATTTTGGGGGAAGGGAAACAAACAGCGACCTGGGTGACAAGTCGAGCCGCACCCACTAGGTCGAAGAGATTATCGCCAGAGGAACGAAGGAAGGGGGAAACAGCAACATCAACTATTTGGAGATTGATGGATTTGTCAAGGGCGGTTTGAATTGCACCGTAAATTTCCGACGAGGCAATCTCAGGGGAGCTGGGAACCGTTGTGGTGAGGGAGGGCAGCTTTGGGGAAGGTGAATCGCCAACTCTAGCCTCGAGCGATTTTAGGAAGCTTGCTATCTGCTCGGAAGAGAGGGGAGGGATATCATTGTCGTCATTCTCAGAAGATGATGTGCTGGAATATTTGGTCGGGAAGGAAACTCTAAAGGCAGCCTCCTGCTGGAAACAATTTACTACAGCCACAGCCACAAGGAGGAGTATTGCAAATACGCGGACCATAAAAGCAGATGATCAAACACTCTTTCATCGCCTGATGTTTATCATTTCACTTTTTTTTTATTTTTTATATAATATGTTATATTGTTATATTTTTATCCTTTTTCTCGCCCAATCGTTCGTTATCTCCTTCTCCCTCCCGCGTCCGCCCCCCAAGGTCTCATGAAGTGCATTCTGCCGTCGTGGAATCTCATCGCCTTTTCCGTCGGTCCCCTGTTCTGGATTGCACTATATCTTTTGTTTTTTGCTCCGGTCTTTACTAACGCTCTCTGGATTTGCGCGTCCATGTGCTCCACAATTGCCCTCCATCCTGCCATGCCCATTTCCTGCGTGATGCGGTTCGTCGCCATCGAGATTGCGTCCGTAGGATTTGTACAGTACCACTCGTCCCAGTGCTTCTTCGCCACGTACTGTGCTATTATTTTTCTGGCAAAAACTAAACACGATTTCTCTTCCATTAGCCCAGAAGTAGAAGTACACCCCTTAGCCCTCGTCCGTGTCCCACCTCTTCGTCCTATCTTCAGCTTGCTCTTGGATCTTTGTTCAGACTATGGTCTCCAGAAGGCCCTGTATTTTTCGCGGTGAAAGTGAAGCCCACGGGTCTGGCTTTGTCACGTGAAAACGGACATATAGCATTGATTGTGAACGAAGGTCATGAAGGTGACAACGCTAAGATTATAATAATTCATTCAACTAGCATGAACAAGGTTGAATATCAAGCTGACTATGTTTTTCCCGGAAGAACTGAAGATCTTTGCTACCTAAATGACTCTGGACTTGTGGCTTGTGGTGGTGGTCGCTTGAAGGTATTCAGCCCTTCCCTCGAGTTGGTCCAGACCTTGGGACACGGTAATCGTGCTAGATGCGTCACCGTCTCTCCATCAGGCTCCCATATTGCTTCTGGTGGAAGGAATGGGAAGGTGATGATTTGGTCGGAGTCGGGGGAGGGTGGTGAGTGGGCGAGAGTGCAAGTGCTAGAGGATCACACGGATTATATTTGGGCAGTGTGCTTCTCCCCCGACGGCAAGCAGCTGGCTACTGGAAGCAGCGACAGGCTCATCAAGACCTACAGCTTCAACGAGGGAAGTGCCATCTTAGCGCACACGTTGGAGGGCCACACCAGCTTCGTCGCGTCCCTCTCGTTCTCTCCCGACTGCAAATTCCTTTGCTCCGGATGTGTAGATGAATCCATCAAATTTTGGAACCCTGCCGATGGAAGCTTGGTGAAGAGCATCGACGAGGCTCACACCAATGGCGTCAATAGCGTCTCATACTCCCCCAACGGGCGTATTCTTGCGAGTGCCGGTTACGACAATACGATGAAGATCTGGGATGCTGAGACTTTCGAGCTCAAGCACACGTTCGAGCAGGAATTCAACACCAACCAGCTCACCATCACGGCCGATTCCAACTTCATTGTTGCGGCCAACAACGACAACACGGTTAGAATCACCTCCTGCCGAGAGTACCACCTCACAGCCCTCACCCCCATCCTCAACCTCATTCTCCACATTGTCTACAAGCGAGACTTTGTGACGTTCCCCAAACACTCCCGGCGGACTCCAACCCACGCCCACACCATTAGACTTCTCGGCGAGTGCGTGTACAACGGCGGCTACGACGTCACCTCCATTATCCTCTCCTTCCTCTCCCCAGCCCACCTCCCAATCCAAATCACCCCCACAAGGTGGTCACCTAAATCAAAATCTTCCATCTGAATTTTAAATCCATCCTTTATCAATATTTACAAATTTTTCACACAAAAACATCTACACCAACACAACCCTCTTCCCTGAACACGCCCTGAAAATTCGGTCCATTACCCCCCCCGCATCCCCCGCATCATCATCCTTATCATCCGCAACCACCCCCACATCCGCCACAATGCCAACCTCTGCCCCTTGCCCAACAGTCTCACACCACCGCAAGTAGGCAAACAAGTTTTTAGCCGCCTCCTTCACGTCCCCCTTCGCGCTCAGATCCTTGTACCCCACCACAAGCGGGTTGCTGTTTGTATCGAACCCCCGCTTGGCCAGCGACCCGTTAAAATCGATCACGACCGTTTTTTTGCTCAAGGTCATTTTATCCCCCCTTTCCCCCGCGACGAAGCACACTAGCCCGTCGGGGGCGTAGTGGGTAACCCCCTGTCCGGGAGCAACGTGTCCGACTGGCGAGACTTTGTTGGGATCGGTATCGATTGTTGTTGTTATTGTTGTTGCTGTTGCTGTTGTTGTGTCTACCTCGAGCTTTCGACGTTTTTTCTTCGGCTGTTCCTCCTCCTCCTCCTCCTCCTCCTCCTCCTCCTCCTCCTCCTCCTCCACCACTTCCGCCTCCTCCTCTTCCTCAATCTTATAGTGATTGTCCTGCACGATTTTCAGCGTCCACTGCTTCAATATCTTCTCGTCGATGGGGGTGTCGTCCTCGGCGAAGGAGTTGCGACTTCCGCCAATTTTGAAGGGGGAAGAAGGAGCCGATCGCGTTATTTCGCCCCTGAGACACATCTCGATTTGCCTAGTGGAGATTGCACCACGCCGAAGGACGAGGATGTGGCGGGAGGTTGGGTCGATCTTCACAACGGTTGATTCAATACCGAACTCGCAGGGAGCGACCATGAAAGCTGAGAGTGGGGTGTGAGTATTATTATTCAGCCAGCAACAAACACAACAAAAAAACAACAACACAACAAACTTTCACTTTCCACTTTCCTACCTTCTCGCTTGTCCTCGCCATTCAAAACCTTGACGTTATTGGAGCCAAGGTCGGCGAGCACGTGGGCCGCCATGGTGGGAGAAACGTGGCCGAAGCGGTTGGCCGACGGAGCCGCCACCGGCACCTTGCACTTTGCCAACAAAGCCTGCGCCAAAGGATGGCTCGGACACCTCACGCCAACGAAGCCGGTGTTCGCCATCAGCGTGGGAGGAAGATTCGCCGCCCCCCGGCAAATGATTGTCAGCGCCCCAGGCCAAAATTGCCTGCTCAAGGCGCTGAATATCATCTCGGACTCGTCGTTGGACTCGAAGTTGAAGAGCTTCTTGCCGGCAACCGCGTCGACGACGTGCACGATCAGGGGGTCGGTCAGCGGCCGCCCTGCGCCGATAAAAAATGAGGCGAGGAGCATTTTTAACGAAGCACGAGAGCAAGAAGTGAAATAGGAATGGGTTAGTAGTCGTCGCTTCGCACTCTTCAGTCACAAGGCGCACCTTTCGCCTGGAAAATTTTCATAACGGCTTCAGAATCGAGAGCATTTCCACCCAAACCGTACACGGTCTCAGTGGGAAACGCCAGTATGCCGCCAGAAGTGAGAATGTCGCTAGCTTCAGTTAGGCCGGCGGCAGTCGGTGGCAGGAGGAGGTGAGAATAAGTCGAGAGAGGATTTCGGATGTGTTGAGGAGTTTTGGGGGGAACTGTGGGGGTGGAAGAACAGGATGATGAGCCTAGTTCGGTCGTGGAGAGGGGAGGGACAGAGGTGGAGAGGGAAGGTGAAGGATGGCTCTTTGGAGAGTGTGTTCTGGTGACCGCTGCTCTTTTTGGGGTTGCCATGAAGGAACGAGATGATGGGATGGAGAGGAACAGGTTTGTGACGAATTTCAATCGCATGAACGCGGTGGAAAGATTTCGACAAAAAAGACAAATGAATCGTCACGTGATCGTCATTTGCACATTTGATCAAAAGCCCAGATACGCCCAGCAAGCTGGACACACTGGCAATGTTCAAACCAAGTACTCAAGGGGGGTGTATGAGGCAGACGGCCTGGGACAAGTCAAAATCGGCACCACTTTATTTTTCGTATAACAACGATCGAAAACCGCCTTGGACAACGGTGGCTGTGACTAATCGAGGTCTTGCCTCCTTTGCTCTCACTAGTTATAACGAGAACGAAGAAATCTTTCGTGAGAAACATATTTGTTATGTACCGTTTCACTGGCCGTTCAAGAAAAAACACGAAGTTGACACTGTCGAAGCGACCGTCAACAAGCTCAGTGAAATCAACAAAAAAGTATTCTTCGACTCGGCGAACGCGTACGATGTTGCTGCTCCTGGTTGTAGGTCGAGAAAAAAACACGACGCGCCAACGTTAGCTTGCGGAATTTTCTACACAAATTCCTTTGACATGGTCGGCGAGAAGCAGGCCAGCTGCGGAATTTTCCCGGCTATCGCTAGGCTGAATCACAGCTGTCGACCGAATACGCGTCAAGAGTATTTCAGCGAGTCCGGCGAGCTGGTTCTGTACGCGTCGAGGAGGATCAGCGAAGGGGATCAACTGTTTGATTCGTATACTGATCTAGATTCTACTGTCAAGGTGCGAAAGAAAGAGCTCGAAAGGTGGTTTCGGTTTGTTTGTGATTGTGATAGGTGTGAAGAGGAGGAGGAGGATATAGATAAGATTGAGGATAAGTTTGGTAGATGTAAATTGGCAGCGTAGAAAGTTATTTTAGAGTTTATTATAATCCTCTCCTACGAACTTATTATAATCCTCTCCTACGAACGCTCAAACACGTAACACACCCCTCCATTTTTTCAAATTCACTAATGTCAACAGCTATGCAAGTATAACCAAACTTCTCCTCTAACATCTGACGCGTTTTTGGTGCGGCAGCAGATAGCAACAAGGGCCCATTGCCATTCCCACTCCCACTCCCGGAGGATAGATCGACCACCGCGGTCCCCTCGATCTCAGGCACCCACACAATCTCATGTTCAGTTTTAAGGGCATTTTCCATTTCTTCGCAAACATTGCTGGGGTGGGCCAGCAAAATGTATCTGTCGGAGAGTTTAACCGATGTCATGCAAGATTTCAAATGGAGTGCTTTGGTGACCGGTACTGAAATGACATTCTCATGCACGTTGACCAGGTCCTGGTAGCTGTCTATTCCCCTTTGATCGGAGCGGGATGATTTTCCGATGTAGGTTGTGCTTCCAACTCGGAGCACATCGCCTCCTTCGAGGAAACCGCCAGGCTTCAGAGCCACCGGTGAAAAAGGTTGCGAGTTTTTTTCCAAAAACTTCTTGAGACTTGTTGTTTCTGCCCTGCGGTCGTCAGATTTGCTACGCGTAATCATCATCAGTGGCTGGCCAACCGTATTATTGAGCGACACAACATTATCTTCGATGAACACACCGTCAGGATGGTCATCAAGAGAAGGAACCAAATTGATGACCCAGTTGTTGTCTTTGAACACTTGAACGTAATTCTTCCATTGCGCGAGGGCTAGTTTAGAATCTACAGATTTCGCCTTCGCTACATAAGTTCCAGTAACAAGACCTTTTGCGAGAAGAGGGGAAGGTTGGCGGAATAAAGCAAAGTTGCTGTTATTTCGGCGGAAAATGATTTCTGAGATTGATCGACGAAGTGGTATAAACATAAAAACTTCTCTTCGCCTCCCACTCCTGGTTGTGGCTGAAATTCTAAAAAATAGGCAGGTAAGATATAAAGTATGTGTTTAAAGTATGGTTTTGATGCTAAATAAAGTGATTAAAAAATTAAAGAGCCAGTTGCTTCATCGTCCAATCCTTGACTCATTACAGACTCAACCCTCTATTGATTTGCACTATTTGAATAATGAAAAATACAAACTTAGACCACAGGGCGGCTGATAAAGCTGCCAGAGCTTCATTCGCAAACTCCACCAGATTCATTTCCATTTTCTCAAAAAAGGAGCAAACCATCCTATCCCAAATAAACAAAACACTTTCCATCTCCAAGGAAGACCAGGGGACCCTTGATGAAAACCAACAATTTCCCAAGTGGGCGAGCAATAAAGATGGCATTGGCATTGGAACATGCACCGGGATAGTTCAAACAAGCCCGGAAGAAGTCTCTGCCTACATGTTCTTGACCGATACACACGAGGCCCGTGAGACCCACATAGCGGCCAACGGTCCAGACAGCTGCAAGTATCCACTCAAGACGATCCGCACCATCAACGACCACCACAAAATCAACTACTTTTGCCGAAAACTCCCTCCTCCTCTGAATCCAAGGGACTGGCTCGCCCGTAATATTATCCAACGAGTCGACGAAAACACCATCAAGTACTTCTTCACGTCCATCCACGACGACGACCCTGATCTCCCTCCCAACTTCAACAAAACCACCTTGACAAAAATCGTTAGAGGCGAACTCTCGTGTATCCACGAGTACGAGCGCCTTCCCAACAACCAGACAAGGTTCACACTGCGGCTGAAGGTGGACATCAAGGGAAGCGTCCCCAAAAAAATTGCAAACATGGGCATGTCAACTGCTCTCGACAGCGTTTATAAAGCCTACAAGTACTTCCAGCGTGACGAGGAGATCGACGAGCTGGAGGTGAGCCTACTGAAGTGATGTGAATTCCTTGCCAAGTCCCCCCCAGCTAACCCAAAATTCAAATCAGCGCTCGTCGTTCATCGACAGCATTCCATCAACCCCAGAAACATCAACAGAAGAGAAGAGTCTAATCAGTCGCAGCATGGCGTTCACTTGGAAAGATAAAATAACAACAACTACAACAGGAACGGTCCGTGGTAACTTGTGGACTCGGCTGCATGACGGCGATTCGAGCGTGAAAAAGTTCAAAAAAATGAAGGAGGGAGACCCCTCAGCGTGGGGAAAAGCTTCCGCAATTGTTCACACCACGGCCGAACAAGCCCTAGCTTTTGTGTGGCTCTACTGCAGCAATTTGAGGATGAAGGAGCACCAGAAAAAGGATGGCAACCTCCTCCGAAAAGTGTACTTGCCCGTTACCACAGACACCGCCACCGTCCCCCCCGCCCAACACCACTCCCGGCACATCATCGTGCAAAAATCCATGCCGCCACCCATCCAACCCAGAGAAACTAACTTGAGATTTGTGTGGGGCGAAATCAACAACAACAACAAAAACAACAACAACAACAACGAAGAGAACTCCAAAACCCTAATCGTTGCCTTCGAACCAGCAGAGATGAACCACATCAGCGAGAGGAGGGGGCGAAGGAGAATTACCAATAGATGGTCAAAAAAGTCTACGCGGACATCTGATTCGTCCGTGCATCCAACCAACAACGGCGAAGAGGAGCAGAGTCTGGGCGTTGCTCAGCTCGAATCAAAAGGCGTTTGGGTTATCGCACTCATCGCGCAAAATGTGTGCGAAGTCACGTTCGTCGTGAATCTTGTGGACAAAGGAAAAATTCCCACTTCGCTTGTCAACGCGAGCATTGGATCCGCACTCAACGCCGCCACGTTCCTCAAGGCGTTCTACGAGCGCACCAATCTGGTGGTGGACGCGGAGGTGAGGCTCGAAGCGCGCGAAATGGAATGGAAATTATACATTATCATATAACCTAACCCACTTCAATTCTCGTTTCGCTTGGCGCAGCTGCGAGCCGAGTTCGTCAAGAACGTACCCAGAACGGTGAATTTAATCACTGACGAGCAAGAATCATTCGTCCAGCAGCAAATGGATTCGATCGACTACAAGGACGACAATGGGTGGGAGAAGCTAGACAAGGACTCGAGCGTCTTCGTCAAACTGTCGAAGAAGCACAACAAGGGGGAATCCAACGCCTGGGGCAAGGCTACCACCACAATTGACACGACCGCCGAAAATGCGTTGGCCTGGTTCTGGGACTACTGTTCCAACGAGCGCCTCGACACCGTCAAGGAGTTGCACAAGAACCCTCGCGAGGTCATCAAGCACATAGCACCCAACCACAACGTGCTCAGCTCTATCAAGGCGCTGCCCTGGCCCTTGAGAGCTCGGCAGGTCATTTACGAAAACACGTGGACGAAGCAGGACGACGACACGTACATCTACGCTTGGAGACCACCAACCAACAGCAGATTTGACGACAACCGGCTGGTGGACATTGGCAACCACAAAGCAAACAAACTGGTGCAAGGGGAGTCGCGGGGATTCGTCATTCTGAAAAATGTTGGCAATCAGAAATGTGACCTCACCTACGTCCAGCACATAAACATGAACGGCAATATCCCTGCAAAGGTAATGGACAGACAAATTCCTCGCTCTCTGAACGTTATCTTCCAGGTCCGCGAAACGTTCAACCGGGACGACGAGATCGACCAAGAGGAGCGAAACGAGATGATGGGGGTGATGAAAAATGACGAAAACGAGGTCTACAGTGAGGAGGAAAATGAAATGGTGGGTAGAATTACCAAGAATATGGAAAGCGTCAAGGAAGACCTGTTCACCCCGTTGAACTCCCCCGACTTTCGAACCAAGGTGAGCGTTTTATTTGTTCAAAATATGAAAATATCGATTTTCCAATAAACTAACAAACTTTTGCTCCCCTCGCTCAGATGAGCATTGCGCACATTGAGGGAGATTCCGACGCGTACATGAAGTGCGTAGTGAAGATTGACACGAGTTTAGAGGAATGCACAGCCTACTGTTTCACGCTAATGAGCAGGAAGAAAAAACAAATGAACAATGACACGAACAATGTGCTTGTGCGAGAGGCAAAATCTCACAACCGTCACAGCCAAGACAACTTGATCGTTCGAGATCTTGGCTTCGGTACACGACCTCGACAATGGTTGACGAGGCATGTTTGGAAGCGTGTGCGGGGGGAGAGGGTTGTTTATGTCAGCGAAAGCATTGAACACTCCAATTTGTTTCCCAGCGCCGACAATGAGAACAATAACATTGTGCGAGCTGCGACCGGCTTCCTCTCCTTTGAGCCAACCACCGATCACTCAACAAAGTTGATATACGTGACTCAGGTGAATCTCGGAGGCTACATTCCCCTTTACTTTGTTACCCTTTCTGCTGTTGGATATTTGTGCGATTACATCGCAATGAGGGAATTGTTCAGCAAGGACTACGAGATAGACTCGGGGAGGAGGGGTTTGTTGGTGGGGAAGCTCAATAATTTCAACGAGCACAGCATGGTCGAGAGCGAGGAGATTGAGCGGGGGAAGCTGCTATTCAAGCAGTTCCGGAACAGTGAGCGAAGCATTGTGAATGTAAAAACAGACAACGAGCTGGTGAGCGCGGTCGCCGTTCAGTTTGAGGGGAATGCTTGGTGCAGGTTGAGCACGACGGTACGTTGCGGGGGGAAGGAGGCGCTGGCGTTTTTGTTGAGCGTTGACAGTCGGTCGTTGATGAGTGACCAAGATTTGAAACTGAGCGAGGTTGTCACTGATGAGCGCAGACTCGACGAGAACGACAAGGAGGAGAACGACAAGGGCCACACGCAGGTGGTTAGCATGCTGGAGAGCAAGGTGCTGGGTGACGGAACGAGAGTCCAGAACTGTATGAACAAGCGAACGACGTGGAAAAAGGCAACTTCCACCCGGAGTGGGACATCTGGAAAAACTAGGAGTAACAGATCAGGGAGCAATTCCTCGGAGGAAACTGACAGTTTCGATGTTTATTCTTCGCCCACGACTGTGCTAGAGGCAAGGGCACGGAGAGTTCCACGCAAGACGATGATGTTCGGGCTGCGAAGCAAGGAAATCCCCACTGTCTACGACGAGATCGTGGCTGCCACGAAAATATCTCAAGTGAGCGAGACCGAATGCAAGGTGAGCGAGCGAAGCGAGCGAGCATCGAGGAAGATGAGAATATGCTAACTGACATTTCCACGTTATGACTCTCTTCTCGCTCGGCGCAGATTGAAATGATATTCGATCCGATTCCGAAGAAAAGAAAGAAAATGAGCGGTTTGGATTCAATTGGAGTTTACCGCGATATTGGAGCACATCATAGCTCTGCCGGGTCTGTCCAAACCAAGGCCAAGAAGGAACTTGAAGACGCCCTGCCGACCAACCGCGACTACAGAACGTTGAACAGAATGCAAATTAAGTTCCAGAACTGGCGCAAGTTGGAGAGTGGGCTGGACGAGAGCGACGGGGAGGTTATGGGGAGGATGCTCATGGCGAACAGCAGCAATTTGTTGAGCAAGAACAGGACGAAGAAAATGAAGGAGCGTCGAGTCAAGCATTTCTTTGAGGAGTTCCACGCGATGAAGACAATGAAAATGGTGAACCCTTTCTTCGAGAAGATGATTCTGGCTGTAATAGTGGGTGAAAATGGGAAGGAAGACAAGGGGCGACACAACGAGGTGAGCGAGCAAGCGGGGCCGGGAGGGGGGGGGGGAAGGAGCGGAACGGAACGGCCAACTAACCCACTCATTATCCGCTCGGCGCAGGGGAAGCTCGCTGTGCTGACGGTTCACGACGGAAACCACTTGGGAGCTTCGTTCAAGCGGTTCGTGGGCGTCACAGCTACCGAAGAAGGCGCGTTCGCCTCGTGGGTGAAGATGCACCCAGCGATGAACGAGCTGTCGCTATCCCCCAACCACAAGTTCTTCAAACCGCTGATGTTGACAATCGGAAAATATATCAGGCACTCAGCAACAAAAATGAAGCTGCTCATCAGCGTGAGTGCTTCTTTGGCGAGCATGCTCGACGTGACAGGTGATTTATACACAATTTGGTATTACCGCAGTATAGGACTGCAGGATGCTGCAAACTTGATGACAGTTTTTGTCGCGTTGAGCATTGGTTTGCAAATATTTCTGGTAATTGCGATTCACCGCAAGAATAAGAGGCGGATGCTTGTGGAGTTGCTCGGGACGGTCACCTTCACAAAACAGGGAGTCAATTTCTGGAGAACATACACAAACGCGAGGCCGAGAGGACACGAGCTCATACCGCCTGTGAGCGAAATGATGGTGTTCCAGGGTGCGGAAGTTTTTGGAGGTGAGTGAGTGAAAAATCTTCTAAAAAAAATGAAAAAATACTTAACCACCCAGCAGAGTGCATTCCCATGGTGGTGATTCAGGTAAATAACATTTTGAATATGGCGAATCTAAACACTGTCGTGGTGGGCGCTCTGTTCTGCAGTGCAGCGTTCGTGAGCGAAGCGGTGAGCTACATGACGTACGCGAAGGACATCAGTGAGGAAAGTAGACGCACTGGTAAGATTTTCTACGGGTTCATGCCGCTGCGTGGGATGAGGTTGGTGGTCGTGAGGTGGAGCATGTACTTGCTGAGCTTCTGCCAGCTGCTGGGGAAGAGCTTGGAGATGGCGATTCTGATTGCAGTTGGTGGAAAGGTGCTTGCTATGAGCGTGCTGGTAGGTGAAATGGTTGTGTACTTGCTTTACAAGGTGGTTAGGAGAGACTTCAGGCATTCGTTGCCTCTGCCGCGAGGTATCAGTCTAGTTGTAAGTCTGATTGAGCGCGTGACGGTGAAGGTGATTTGTGATTTCACAGGTTTTTTGCATGCTCGGCACCCCAAGGAGATGGGCGGATTTTACTGGTTGATGAACATGGTGTGGACCCAGGTGAGCGTGTTTGGGGCGATAAAGCTGAAGGAGGAGTTTGGGCGGCAGATAGAGGAAGATGCGGGAGATTGGGCGATAAAGGAGGAGGACTACATGACGATTGCAACGGTGTTGCTTTTGTTGTGGTTTGCTGCGCTTTTGGGCTTAAGGTATGGAAGCGAGAAGGAGTACAGGAACACGTTCTACAGCACGATGACGGGCAAGCAGTACTGCGAGGCGATGTTTCGCAGTGGCGAGGACGAGATCAAAATGCAGGTGTTCGACATGCATTCCTCGTACAGTCGCCTCCTCGAAGACGAGATCAAGGTGTGGTTGGAAGAGAACTGGAACGACTGGCACACAACTGACCGGCCAGGGTGGTTAACGGACGAGGCGTTGAATGCGATCCCGCGTCGGCTACTTCCAGGGGGTGGAGGGGGAGACGGAGGGGGAGATGGAGGGAGGGATGGAGGGAGGGAAGGGAGGCTGGGCGGACGAGAAGAGGTTGAAGAGGTGGTGATTGAACGAAACGCACGAGCGACGCTGTCCCAGGCATTCTTCGAATCGCTCAAGCTGGAGCAATAAAGCCCCAATTCCAATTTTGTTTTTGTCCAAATTCTACTTTCTCAAAATTGTTGTTGTTATTATTATTTCCCTCAATCTGTCACCCTTCTATAATTGCTCGTGATGGTGTCGATGGATAGCAGTATGATCATCGCGTGAGGAGCACACCTCCCGTAATACGCTGTGAAACCCGCCCAAAACCCCCGAATTCCCTCCACCCGGAGAATCGTTGCTGCGCAGTTAGCAACTGAAGAGTACGGCATTTTCCCGCTCGCGTCGGGCTGCATGGCCATCAGCCTCGATTTGATCAGGTCGAAGGGGAGAGAGAACGCCGCTGCCGTGAACCCGGCCGTCGCACTGGACAAAATCTTCACCGGGAGGCCTGGGTGCTTCGGATCGTCAGACAACACCTTCGAGTAACCCTCCTTCGCCTGGTCATAGCAGGCCATCATTCCAACGTTCATGCTCATACCCCGGAGGATGTTCGGTGCGAGTCCCTTGTAGAGCGCCCCGAACCCCTCCTCCTTGCTAGTTCTGATCAGCGCATCAAAAACATTCTTGTAATTCCGTCGCTGCGAGTGGATAAGTTTAGTAGTGGATGTAACAGTGGAATGTAGCCGTGGATGTAGCCGTCTGTAGCCATTTTGCGGAATCATCGCGAGTATTCTCGTCTTCATCAAGGCTCGCTCGCTTCGCTCGCTCACCTCCTTTTCTGGCGACATTGAGTCTGACTGCAGCCGAACAAGCGCTATGTCGAAGGGCGTGCCGATGCAAACAGCAGTCGCCCCGCTCGCCATGCCTGATATCGCCTTCATGAAGAATGACAGAGGCTGTCCACCGTTACGCTCCTCGAGGGCTGTGGAAAAGGACCTGTGGAGGCCAATACGAGCTGTACCGTACACAGCCTGTCGACCAATGGCGGCATCCAAACCTTTGTATATCGAGGGAATACCCTCAGAAGCCACAATTCTGGAAATGATGGTAGGGAAATTCGGAATTGGCTCCCCAGGGTGGAGCTGGCCAAATATCTGCATTCGAACTTTGGCCAAATCGATAGGGTGGATTACACAGGAAGCTGCGATCGCTGCACTACCGCCACAAACGAATGGCTCCAAAGTTTGTGATATCGTTGGTGACATGTGTTTAGGATTATGTGATTTAGCTTTAAAATCACAATTTTTTTATCGTTTATTGGATGGAAACTTTAAAATGCAAATTTTTGGCACAATGCGTTATCAACACTCGAGAACACATTGAGTCATCCAATGGAGCTGGAGCTGCGGAAGGCTGTGAAAGAAAGTTCGAGAGATTCACTTCAGGTTGGCACACACAACAATCGATGCAGCAGCCTCAAATGAATGGGGGCATGATGATTGACAGTTCATGTTCTAGCAACAGATGGTACAGCAGCAGCAACAACAATAAGCGCGCAGCCGACAAAGGCGCTCCTATGCTTAGCACAAGGAAAAAGGAAGTGTGTTGTTAGAAGGAAATTAAAAAAACAGCTTATTGAAACTGGCCATCAACATAGTCTATCGCCCCATCGCCTGCCCCCCACTCATCACCCCCTCCTCCACCCCCATGCCCACCCCCACCTTGTCCTCCATACCCCATGCCTCCCATACTCATATCCATCCCCCCTCCCCCTCCCCCTCCACCGCCACCGCCACCCCCATACCCCATTCCGCCTCCCCCCCC
>BRYC01000280.1:0-21481 GCA_030267985.1 Parmales sp. scaly parma | reverse complement strand
AAGGCTCGCTCGCTTCGCTCGCTCACCCACATTCGAACTGGTACCCTAACCCGAACTTGCTCTTCAGGTGTTGGGCTGAACCCAAGCACTTGAATTTTCCTCCGACCATGATTCCGATGCGCTGACACAACGCTTCGCACTCCTCCATGCTGTGCGTCGTCAGCACAACACTGGTGTTGCCTTCATTGCAAATGTCGTTGATTTTGCCCCACATGAACCTCCTCGCAACTGGGTCCATTCCAGTGCTCGGCTCATCCAATATGATAATGCTCGGGCTGCCAATCATTGCGCACGCAACACTCAGCTTTCTCTTGTTTCCCCCGCTGTACCCCCCCGCCAAGCGATCCGCGTACTCGGTTAAGTCCATCTTGACTATCTGCTGATCGACAATCCTCTTGCAGTGTGACTCTGGGATCCCCTTGATCCTCGCGTACATGAACAAGTGCTCCCTGGCCGTCAAGTTCTCGAACAGCGCGTCGAACTGGGGGCAGTAGCCCATGACTCTTCTGACCTCGGTACTATCTCTGAAAACGTCCTTGCCAGCGAGGAAGGCCCTGCCGCTCGTGGCGGGGAACTCGCCGGACAAAATTGACAGAACTGTGGTCTTGCCGGCTCCGTTGATTCCCAGCAGGCCGAAACTGCGCCAGTCAAAAGAATTGAGTGGGTTAGTTTAGTAGTGGATGTAGCCATTATGTCTGTAGCCATTTCGCGGGAGGATTCATCGCGAGTATGCTCGTCTTCATCAAGGCTTGCTCGCTTCGCTCGCTCACCATTCGCCGTAAGGAATTCCGAGCGAGAAGCCTCGCACGGCGGCTTTTCCGCCCGGGTAGACTTTCGTGAGGCGGTTGACGATTACAGCGTCTTCTGTCTTGGCTATGTTTTCAACGTCTCCCCCTCCCTCTCCGGACAGTTTCTTCTCGACGTCTGCCTGGACGCGCAGCTCCTCTTCCCTGACGTCGCTGTCCTCCCCAATCTCTTCGGCCTTCAACCGGTAGAAGTACGAGAAGATCCAGCCGTAGAGCGCAGGGGTTGCGAGAATGTAATCCATGATAATGGCGAGCAACAAATAGCCCACAGCTTCGACGGCCATGTACTTGATGTCCAGCCCGGCAATCTTGTCGTCCATGGCTCCTAGGTCCTGCGCCGAGCGAAGCGAGGCGCATTTTTAAAGCAAAACCAAAACGAGCGAGTCAAAAGAATTGAGTGGGTTAGTTCATTAGTGGATGTAGCCATTATGTCTGTAGCCATTTCGCGAGATCCATCGCGAGTATGCTCGTCTTCATCAAGGCTCGCTCGCTCACCTCTTCGGGGTAATCCGGGACGGTCATGTTGTTCGTCTCGGCGTACTCGACATCAATCTGGTAGTTCACCAAGGTGAAGAAACCAGCGAAGTTAACCGCAAGGAGTCCGTGACCAAGGTTGAATCCTGGCAACAATCGGTAGAAGGTCAGGAGGGTATTGTTCAAGTCTCTAGTTGTGGGGATGATGAACATTGTGATTGACGCCAAGGCCATGATGAAGCCGGTCAGGAAGCTGAAGAAGATGACGAAGTTTTGGGCGTAGGAGTGGGACTTGAAGAAGAATGAGAGGCAGTAGCAGAAGCTGGACATGCTTGCTCCGTAGAGCACCATGATCGCCACGATTCCGGTCCAATTGCTCTCGCTCGTCAAGACGTCTATGTCAAAAATGTGGAACATGACCAGCACGCTGCGCCGAGCGAAACGAAATGGGTGGGTTAGCTTAGTAGTGGATGTGGCCGTCTGTAGCACTTTCGCCACTTCATCGCGAATATGCTCGTCTTCCGAAAGGCTCGCTCGCTTCGCTCACTCACCTCCAGGAAGGTAGCTGGTAGCTGACGAAATCGAAGATCCAAGTCGCGAGCCAGTAGCTGTAAGGGGTGACGCCGCTCACCATCTGGATGTGCTTCGCCTTGTTCTCCTTCTCCTTCACGACGAAGATGATGAACTGCGAAGGGATGAACGGAAAGGCAAGAAGGATGAACATGACAGTTGTCAGGGTGGCGATGGTTGCCTGAGTGATGCTCTCGGAATAGGTTTGCGGAAAAGGGTGGAGGGAGGTTGTGAGAGTTGTGCCGGATTTGAGGTTGGAGAGCAGGGAACTGTACACCTCGCTCAGGTAAAGTGGTGCGCCGTGGAATATCGTCCAGTTTGTGAAAATCACTGCGCCGTGCGAAATAATGTTAGTGTTCCCCACAAGGCTCGCGTATAATATTGGCTTCGCTCGCTCACCTCCGGAGGGGTACGGCAACAACGAACCAGGGTCTGGGACATGTTCCCACTGTAATGCTGCATATCGCGATGCCTCCATCGTACTCGAGCTATTCAAAAGCCACTCCGAGTATTCTGTTAGGGTAGACACGTAAGGGTTGGTAACTGAGCCGTCGCTCTCTATTGGAATGCCCTGTCCGTGCTCGGAGAAGGGTTTAGACATGAAGTCAGCTACTTTATCGATGTCCTTGATGAAGCAGCAAATGGGTTCGGGTTGGTTGTATGGATTGTTGGAGTTGAGGCAAGTGTTTTGGGTGTAAAAATCTGCGTTGCTGCTAGTTGGGGTGCACTGAAACTGAGTCCCATTTACGTTGTACGGCACCGGGTTGCGCCCCTCCATGTTCTCAGCGGACAGATCTTGGTTGAACATGTTCGTGGACAGTTCAATAGACGGAGCATCCTCGACGGCGCTGTTCGAAAAGGTTATCAGCAATCCCGAAAAAACGACCAATACGGGCATGAAGAACCCGAAGAGCCACATCTTCTTATCCCTGAGAAAGTACTTCAGCCGCTTGTGGAGCAAAGCCGACATGTGCCTGTAGAAGAAGGTGCAAGATTTTGATGGATCAACCTTGATTGCGTCGCGCTGACCATCTGGCACGTTGTCGTCGTCGACCTTGTTGATCATGCTGTTGCTTCTTTTCACCTGCAACTCCTGCTTGCTCTCAACAGCGGCATTCTTGTCGTCGTCGTGCCCCCTGGCAACCTTGAGGAATACCTCCTCCAGGGTGGTCACGCTCACACCAAAGTTAACGACGCCCATCATCTCTTTCTTGCTCTCCAGATCGTTGAACAGGCTCTTGAACTTGGTCGAGGACGTGAGCGGAAGTTGAAATGATAGTTCCTTGCCAACTGCGTAAAGATTAGATTAGTATTGCTCCCTCTTTCACACGCTCACTCGCTCACTCGCTCACTAGCTCACCTTGGCTCAAAATCTCAGCCTTGTCGACGGTCGCGTTCACGAACTCTATGATTTTGCCGTCGTTTGCGGTGGCCGTTTTCTCAATGGTCAAGTTGTACCCGACACCGTACATGTTCTTCAAGAAGAGGGATGTGCCAGCGCACCTCAGCTTTCCGTCGGCCATAATTGCAATGCGGTCGCCCAATAGGTCCGCTTCGTCCATGAAATGCGTGGTTAAAATGATGGTACGGTTCTCCCTGTACTTCCTGATCACGTTCCAGGTAAACCTCCGCGAATACGGATCCATGCCTGACGTGGGTTCATCCAAGAGCAACACCTTGGAACCGCCAATAACCGCAATTCCCAAGCTCAGCTTCCTCTTCATCCCGCCAGATAAATTCTTTGAGAACTCGTTAGCTTTCTCAGTTAGGCCAACGTCTGCGATGATCTGCGCACGAGCGAAATTAAGGGTTAGGAGTGAGTTAGGAGTGAGTTAGGAGTGGGCTCGCTCACCTTGGAAACTTCCTCACTCCGATTCGCGTTCGAGCTGCCCTTGAAGGTTGCGAACATGTTGAGGTGCTCGGTTACGGTTAGGTCCGGGAAGAGGATGTCGTGTTGGGGGCACACGCCCAAGTCCTTGCGGATCTCATCCATGTCGGTTGAGATGTCCTGTTTTGGGTTGGGGAATAGTGTAAGTCAGAGAAGGAGAGCAAACCCAACCATAAATGATCTCACCTTGCCCATAATCTTGCAGCTGCCAGCGGTGATGGGCAACAAGCCCGTCATCATGGCAATAGTTGTCGTTTTCCCCGCTCCATTGTGCCCGAGCAAGCAGGTGATCTGATTGTGATAAAAATTCAGATTCAACTTGTCCACCGCGTGCTTCACACCATTGGTCGTTTGGAACGATTTCTGGAGGTTCTCGATGCAGATTCCTTCGCCCTCTCTCAGCCTGCTCGTCATGTCTGGGCTGACCACTTCGACATTGACGTCCTCGGATTGGGAAACTTCTTTCATTTCCCCGGAGACGACCGGGTGAAGGTGCGTTTTAGAGAAATTCCAGTAGGATGGGGTGAATAAGAAATGGGGTGGCAAATGCGTGCCGAACTCAGACGGCATCACCCGCTCAAAGTAAAAGTGGAGGAAGGCGTAGAGAACAATGTCCAGAAGGAACATGTAAAGGACGGTTTGGAACGTGAATTGATCTGCGCCGAGCGAAGCGAGGCGCATTTTTAATGAAGCAGGGGGGAGCGAGTGTAATAATGTTAGTTTAGTTGTGGCTCGTATGCTCGTCTTCATCAAGGCTCGCTCGCTTCGCTCACTCACCCGGGCTTGTTGTGGTGTCGAAGGTGAAGGTGGTGACGCCCTGCTTGCTGTCCTCAAACTCGACAAACGCATCTAGACCAAAAACGAACGCACCCACGGGGTGGATAGAAATGAGGCACTTCGTCATGAATGTGTCGGTGGGGAACATGCTGCGATGCGCAAAGCAAATTAAAAAAAAATTATCAAGTTAGTAGTGTGTTCTCGTGCTCGTGCTCGTGCTCGTGCTCGCTCACCTGCTCAGCATACTACCCAGAACGAACGCCATGCCGCTAACAATCGCCGAGGTTTTGGACCGGCTGAAGAGGGTGGAGAGGAAGAAGCAGAACGAAATTGTTGCGTTGAGGAACAAGAAGAAATAGAGGAAAATGAAAATCGTGTCGGAGTACTCGAAGAGTCCACCGGCGAAAACGGTTACGAGGACGGTGATCACCCAGTAGAGGGACCCAAAGTGGAGAATCCAGGAGGCTGTGTGCGCAACCGAGGTGAGGGACATCATCTTCATTCCTTCTTTGATTTTTAGCTGACGGTAGATTTAGTAGTGGATGCTGATGTGGATGGCTGTCGCTCGCTCTCTTACCTCCTTTTCGCTAACCAGCGCCCTGACGGTATTACTGACCGGTAGCAGGAAACTCATGGTGATCATGTAGGCGAACAGGTCCTTAATTTGCCCCCAGAAGCCATCATCGGAAAAACTGGCACTTGGAAACGTCCCAAACCAAACGTCAAAGAAACTACTTTTGGGGTAGTTCTCGCAGTCTTGATTGTTCATATTCTGGGCGGCGTTGTTCCTGCACGCTGCTTCTTCGGCTGCATCCTCGTTGTCGGCGACCAGCAGCACGTCGTTCAGAATGAAATCGCTGACCATTCTTTGGATTGTTAGTTCGCCCGATCCGACGTAGATCCCCTGGCAGCTCATCTGGTTAGTCACGCCCGAGAAACCACCGTTGAAATTTTCGCAGGGGTTGGAACCGCCGTTTTGACTCTTCATCGGTGGGAGGAAGATGTCCGAGGTGGATGGCTGGGGTGACAGGTTATCCCTCCTATTCAGGCGATGGAGATTGAATGAATATTATGATGTTGATGCAATAATCTGATTTTCGATGTTACTCACCTGCTCTCTGTGTTGTTCATTCGAACGGTGAAACTGTAGTCCGGGGCGGCGGAACCGATCACGATTCCGAAACCGTACCGAGGGGAGGAGCCCTCGGTATCCGAAGAATAGGAGGGAGATTTTATCTTCGCAGTCACGACGCTGTCCGAGCTTGACACTACCACCTTGGTGTCGTAATTAGGGCCCAAATACGTTGAGGTGATAAACTCCGCGAGGCGGTTGACAAGGTCAACGGTCCCGACGTCATTCTGCGCTTCGTTGGACGGAGAGATAGAAATGTCCCGAAACTCGCAATACTTCGCTGCCGGCTCTTGGTCCTCGCTGCACAGATCCTCGTCGCACATGAAGAGGGGGGTGTTTATGGCCTGGCTGTAGTATACTTGAGGCACACCGTTCTCAATGTAACTTTGCGCCACCCTGCCAATTGAAAGTTTTGGGTTCCCATCCCGATCCGTGTTCCAGGGCGAAGTGTAGCAAACCAAGTCAGAGATCTCATCCTTGGAAACGACAGTTAAATTAAAGTTGTTTAAGAAAGCAGCTTCTCCCGGTAGTTCCGCTTTTGTGGTTTCAATGTCACCACCAGCCTCGCTTTTGAGGTAGGTGAACAGGTAGAAAATGAGCAGGGGAAGGGCTATTTCAAAAAGGGTTCCTACAGGGTGCCTTTTACGAAGGATTAAGTTCTTGAGCGACAGCGCTTGGAACTGTCTGAAATACATGCTTGGTTTATTGAGAATAGTATTTTAAAGTGTTGAACGGGGTTCTAACTTCGCCGTTTTAAACTCCAAATATTATGACTCGTGAATGATTTGTTTTAGCAACACTTTTTTTTTGTTCCGAAATGGTTCGGAATTTAAGTTAACCATCTCTGCGCCTCGGTAATCACAAATCACGTTTCGCTTGAACCAATCTAAAAGCTCGTAACGCTCTGTGAGGCAAGTAATAATACATTAAAGATCGAATGTTCCTCTCCATCTTTTGGCCTGCTTTGTACTGTCGACTAACCCACGTAACTCGCACAATTCTCACGGTACACCGACTGCGCAGCATTCTTTGCGATGATGAAGTATGACACCGAGCGAATTTTCCAAGGTGAGGGATAAAAAGCGCGAGGGACGCCCTAATGCGCCCCCCCCAGGGGTTAATTACTTTGATTGGAGTTTTGAGCAAGAAAAAAAAAAAGGGGAGTTGATGGGAGGGGGAATTTGGGGGGGATGAGGGGAGGAGGTGATGGGAGGGGGATGTGGGGAGGAGGTGATTGGAGGGGGGGTTTGGGGGGAATGAGGGGGGGGGGCATGGGGGGACAGCAGGATGGACATAGCGTGCAGAGGGGAGACTTGGGTGCGATGTTTGCAGCAATGAACATGAACAACAACACGCAAAATCGAGGTGAGGTTAAGGGTCACGACAGGCGTGGTCACGAAAGAGTTATTCATCGAGGGCAGCCCAATGAGTTTAAAGTCTGGGTTAAGGGTGGCCCAGTCAATGGCGGGGCGTAAAAGTAATCTTGCTGCAATTGATGAGGTGTGAACGAGATGTGTTAAAACGGGAGAAGATGTATAATTTGGGAAATAAGCAGATTTAGTGTGGTGGCGCAAATAAGCAACTTGAAAAATCGAATTAAAGTTGGAAATCGCAATATTTAATTACCATCCATTTATATCGCCACTCCGGTTCGCACTGAAATCGTGTTGGCTTGAAATATTTATACCTTTTGGGGGTGGTGATGAAATTATGTGAAAGTTGTTGTTGTTGTTGTTGTTGTCGTTGTTGAGGTTTGTTGTTGTTGTTGTTGTTGTTGTTGTTGTTGTTGTTGTTGTTGTTCTTGTTTATTTGGTATTGTAGAGGATAGCTGTTGTAAGTGTAGTTGTGTGGGTGTTGGGTTTTTTTACTCGGTGGCAGCGGGAGCCTCCTCTTTCGGCTTCTCCGCCTCCGCCTCCGCCTCCACCTCCTCCTCCGCCCCCCCCTCCACCTTCGCACCCTCCAAAGCTCCTGCCAACTCGTCCCCCGCCTCCTGGCTCCCTCCATCAGCTCCACCCATCTCAGCCTCCATGACCTTCTGTGCGGCCAAAAACTCCACCTTGAACTCCTCAGCTTTCTCGCTGTTGCCAAATCGCATTGCGAAAATTGTTTCCTTCAGCTCCTCCCCGTCGGCAAAGTCAAAGGCGCTCCACACCCAGGACCGGTCGGACCCGCTGTTGGGCTCCAGCACGATCCTAGGGTCGATCACGTGGTTAACGATGATCTTCAGCGTCTTCTCCTGCCTCATCAAGATTCGAATCTTCCCAAACTCATTGTGCTTGAGGAGCTGCACCGAGCCCACGCCCCTCTCTCGCCAGGTTTTGTTCCCGGTTCCAACGTCAAGCATGGTCTCCCCAAAGATGAAGAGCTTCGCACGTTGTGTGTAAATGACTGACTCCTCCTCGGTTCCGGTCTTCGTCTCAACCTCCTCCAGCTTGATCACAGCCTCAAAAGTTGCCGTGCACTCCTTCTCAAGTGCAGCAGCTTCGTCAGAGGCTGCTGCACTGGATCCAATGGAGGTGGAGGTGGAGGTGGAGGTGGAGGTGAAGGTGGAGGTGAAGGTGGAAGTTGGCACGGGGGCATCGGTTGCAGACGCGCCAGCTGCTAGTTCTGCAAGTGAGGCCATTATGAATCTGGTGTAAGGTGTGACTGAATGTGCATGTGTATGTGGTATGTGTTATATGTGTATGTTTGAGGTCGTTGAGTTAGTGAAGAACGTTCAGCGTATTGTAGATGAATGGTGGAGGTTTTGGTGGGAAACGATCGATTAGGTTGCAGGCAAAGCAGATTAGTTCTACGAGTTACAGTCTTACCGAGATAATTTATGGTTTCCAAAAATGAAGTAAAAAAGTTTCATTTCCTTCTCCATCCGCCATCCGCCATCCGTGTCCGCCCCCCCATTCCTTCAAGAAGTGCATTTTAGCGTCTGGAATCAAAAAAGCAAAAAACATAAAAAACAAGACACAAAATCCAATCGACCATGAAATTAAAATCCAGCTTGCTCATCTACTTTGCCACCAACGCTACCCCAATCTCCTCCCTCGTCAATCTTCCCCTTGGAGCGAAAAAGATGATTAATCGACTCCAAGGCCAAGGCCAAGGCCAAGCATCCTGCCCAGGCATGGAATCTAGAAAGTGGACCCAAACAAACAAATTAGAACATGCCGACACATACCATTCAGTTGCACTAGAGACTCCCCGCGGCGGCGGCGAGGCACCTGGATTTCCAATGTCGACTGTGCTGCCATCGGCGTTTGCTATCAGCTTCCTCACGTACAATCTGGTGAAGTCGATCCGTAGAATAGTCCCAATTGCGTTTGCCCCAATTATAGGAGACATGACTCTCACGCCGTTTCAGCAAGCTATCTACATCATCAACATGCTTTACTTTGCTTATGCAGAGGGCTACAAAGGTTTCCAGAAGAAGCTCGGTCCCCTGGTAGTCTCTCGGAGCTTGACTCTTGACTACAAAACTTCTCCTCTCCACCACGTGATTTTTGGATCGTTTTACAGCATGGGCTATTTCCATGCGACGAAGAAGCGGAAAATTTTGAGTATCAGCGTTTCGAGTATCATTGTTTTGGTGATAATTGGAGTAAAGAGGTTGCCAAGTCCGTGGAAGAATATTATCGATGGTGGTGTTGTGGTGGGGCTGAGTTGGGGGGTTGCTGCGATTGTGGTGGGCTACCTGAAAGCAATTTTGAGCGGGGTGAGGCCAACGGCTGATCCTTGCCTACCACTTAAATGAACACTTCCGTTTTCGTTTTAAACACAATATAATAATTTAATTTGGTGTTGTCGTCTCCGCTTTGAAATCGTACCCCGCATCCACAAGACAGTTGGTAACGTCCCCCAAGGTGGATGAGTGAGCTCCGAATTCCTTGTCGCAAAGATCTTGGGCTTGGCACCAGTAGTTGCACGTCGGTTGATATTCTGTATTGGTGTCACTCTGCAGGTGCCTCAAATGCCTCGCGTAAATATCCCCGACAGTCGGGTCTACGTGTTCAGCCTTAAACCTGGCAAGCAGATCTTCGAGATTGGTTCGGTTCAGTTTGTCGTAACCGTACTCGGTGCTGCGCCGAGCGAAGCGAGGTGCATTTTTAATGAAAAAAGAGCAAAACGAGCGAGTCAAAGATTTGAGTGAGTTAGTGTTAATAAATAGATGTAGCCGTCTTTGGCGCATCTTTTAGTGCATCGCGATTATTCAGGGACGGCTCAAAGCTCGCTCGCTTCGCTCGCTCACCTGAACGTGTAACTCTTGGACCAGTAAGGGACGTGCTCCTTGTTGCTCTTGAGCAAATCAAAGTGATACTGGTCGTAATCGTTGACGTCCCCATCCTCTTCGGTTTTCCACAGTCTGATTGTTGGGTTGCTCGTTGGGTATGCCGTGGACATCGAGGGTGATGTTGTAAGGAACGACTTCTCGCCAGAAATTCTAAAGGTGTCAGTGTGCTCGTGTCCAGCAATCTGGATTTTGATTATGTCTTGGAACTGGTCAGTAACGTCGGTGTACGCACGCGCAAAGAGCTGCGGCATAAACGGTCGGTAAATTGCTTCTGGCTGGGTTACAAGGTCGTTGGCGTAGCCGATTTCGTAGCCGGGAGAGATATGGCCGTACAAGTATACAGTCTCATTGTTTGCGCGGGCAGCAGTGAGAGTCTCGGTAAGCCAGTCGAACTGCGCATAGCCATCTTCAACAGTTAGGCCTTGTTGAACCACGTCGTTTCCATAATCATAATACTCAGTGTTGAGAACGACGAGCCGAACGTTTTTCTTCCCTACTTTCTGGGAGTACCAGCCCTTGGTGGACATGGTGGCTTTGGCGTCGTCGTCAAGGTAGTCGCCCCAGACTTCGACAGCCCTGAGTTGGGGTTTGGGTTTATAAGTTTTGGAAGTTGCAGTAAAATTTCATTTCAATTCATCTCACCTGGGATACATTTTCTTGGCGTCGTCGCCGGAAGGATTCATGTCGCCGTCAAAGTCGTGGTTGCCAAGACAGAAGAAGAGAGGGGTGTTGGGGAACTTGTCTGTGATTGACTTCTTGATTCGGCTGTGAGTGTCGAAGATATCGTCCCCCCATGGTGTATCACCCGTGTGGAAGATGAAGTCCTCAGGATCCTCGAGAGGCTCAGTTTGGATCATGAAATCAGCAGCCGAGTCAATGAGCTCAGGCGTGCAACCGCACCCGGTGGCCGAGTTATCAAAGTTCCCATAAGGTGTGGAGTTAGTGCCTGAACAAGCCCCAGACATGTCCATGTGAGGATCGGTCCACTGCCAAAAGTTGGCCATGGCTGGGGAAGCCGTCAAGGCGAGGCTGGCAAGAGTGAGCTTCATCCTTGAGTTTGAACTGTGATAAAAAAATCGCCTTCAATCAAGGTGTCAAGTCAAATCAAGTTGATTTTTTGTTTGTTAGAAGCCTGTGCCTGGGTCTGCCAAGTGCAGAACTTCTTTGATCCTGAAGTTTAAAGTTTGTTTGGAAGTCTCCCTGAACTCTCTCTCCAACCCACAGACCTTTTCCTAGTTCTGTAGGTGGTGAGAGTGCCCTCCAAGTTTCAGTCGTGTAAGCCTGTGCCTGGTTGTACCCAAGGCAGAGCTCTTTTGAATGAAGCTCTTTTGAATGAAGCTTAGGCGAAGTACTCAAAGCTGTTTTGTTTTGAACGTATAGATGAACCTTGTAAGACTATATCTTACTCACGCACTGCTAATTCCGTATACGGTAATCAGAGTAAAGTAGGCCCTTAAAAACTGTAATATCTGTAATATCCGTAAGGTCGTCTACAATTATTACGTGGAAAGCCGCTTTTCGTTTCAGTTTTTTCACTTTTTCAGGCTTACTGCGTTTTCCAATCAGATTTCAATTAGTGACTACGCAACACTTTCTTTTTACCGCCCAGTCCTCTGTAGACCTTCTCCGCATTGGGGTGCTTAAAGAAAATCTGTGTAACTACACCAGACGGTCTTTCACGAGTTCAACTCCTTTCTCTAGTTGGGGCCGAAGTTTAAATCTTTTGTCAATCCGCATTGCTTGCTTGCATAACCAAAACCAAATTCCCACTTCAACTTTAAAGTTCTTCCTCCAACCCCCACTCCCGACAAACCAATGACCCAACAAAAAATGCTCACCCAGGGGCAACAGAAGCACATCAAATTTACAGGTTATTTGCAACCGAGTTTTCCCAAATCAGTCCCAAAGCCCGCAGTTTTGTACAACAAGGGAGGTTGCGACTTCCGCACGGCGATTCAGCCCGCGGTCGGGAAGCAACCAATTTCCGGAAAGCACCTAACGTCTGCCGGGAGACCTGTGTTTGCTCAGAACAAACGTTTTATGGAGGCAAAGTTTCGGAGCCCGGGGCCGGCCTACGACCCTATTAGCAGCATGGGGAAGCAGGTAAATAGCCAAAAGTTCGCCGCCGGTGGATGTAAATTTGGGACGAGCAGCCGAGATGGTGCAATGAAGCTTTACGCAATTTACACAACGAAGTGAGACAGTGTGTGAGTGGAGCGAGTGAGTGAGTGAGTGAGTGAGTGAATGAGTGAATGAGTGAATGAATGAATGAGAGTGGTAGATAATGGAAAATTGAAAGGGAGATGTTTCAAATGTATGTCTAAATCTAATGGGCATCGTCATCTCCTACGCCAATCATCAAACCTCTGGAGCACAACCCCAGCAGCCACGTTCACGTTGAGACTCGCTGTACCATGGCCAAACTGGCTGATGTATACAAAGTAATCACAAATAGCTAGCTGCTTCTCGTTCATTCCGCTCCCCTCATTGCCAAGCATAAATGCAGTGTCTCGGGTGAATGGGAGCGTATCAATGTTAAAACACTTTGTCTTGTCCTCCATTATTTCCACACCCACGAGGTCGGCTTTCAATGTGAGGGTGATGTACGTTGCGCACTCGGGAAGGTTTTGGAACCTTTTGTGGGGAATGTCGGTAAGGAGTGCTGAATCGAGTTTTGGGGCTCCAACCACAAGTATTTGCATTGCTGAGAAGCTCATTGCGGTTTGGATCAAATCTGCGCCGAGCGAAGCGAGGCGCATTTTTAATTAAGCACGAGCGAACCACGCGAGCCAAACAAATGAGTAGGTTAGTTCAGTAGTGGATGTAGCCATTATTTCTGCAGCCATTTCGCGAGATTTATCGCGGAATATGTTTTTGTCATTGCTTTCATCACGGCTCGCTTCGCTTCAGTCACCTTTAATATTGTTTGATTTGGATATGTTGTAGATGACAAGGTAGAGGAGGGGAGAGGGAGAGGGAGAGGGAGAGGGAGAGGGAAAGTGTGGGGGGGTGGGGGAGGTGTTTGAAGATCGGAAGGTATCCAACTCTATGGATGATGGTGCTTCTGACTGCATTTGTTGTCGTTGTTGCATGCCATCAAGGTCGAACATTTGCTGGAGTGTGGAGCCTGGAGCAAACAACTTCTTGATAGACATGGGTGATGAGAATGTTTTGTCGTGATTATTTTACTTCCCTCCATCAACGAATCCTACCATGAAGAAAGAAGTTATCAAACTCATTCTCGACGGCGCGCCCAATGTTGCAGAAGCTTTGCTTCGCTCAGCGCCAAAATTCGGTATTCTTTCATCTCGACAAATCGAACAGTTCTTGCTGGAACATGAGCCTACGGATTTTGAGGGTGATTTCACCGCTTGTGTTCATTTCATCATAAAGCATGACGACCACTCATTGACCTCGAAGAAAAGAGCAGAGGACGCAGTAACAATGTTGGAGAAGAAGAAGGCTGCTTTCGAAGCAGCAACGGTTGCTGCTGCTGCTGATGATGATGATGATGATGATGATGATGATGATGATGATACTGATGATGATGATACTGATGATGATACTGAAACTGCTGCTGCTGCTGTTGCTGATGCAATTGCTATGGCTACCACTGGTGATGCTGGATCGTCCCTCGAGCGAATGAAGAAGGAACTTGCACGTGCAGAGAAGGAAGTTAAGGCAACGAAACTTCCCAAAACCTCAAAAACAGGGAAGCTCATGAGCTCTCTACTTTCAGCTGACTTTACGAAGAAGAAGAAACGGGATCCATTGCTCGCTGCTGCTGCGGCAAAGGGGTGCCTCGTCATCGTGAAGAGCTTGCTCGAGGGGGGCGCTCCCGTCAATCAGACTGATTCAACTTCGGGCAGGACTGCTCTACTTTCCGCCGCCGCGGTCGAGTCAAATAGCGAGGTCGTCGAGGCGTTGCTGAAAGCCGGGGCGGACGTGAAAGCTGTCGACAAGGAGGGTCAGTCCGCCCTCATGCTCGCGGCGAAGGTCGACGTCGAAATCGTCAAGTTGCTGCTGCTGAGCTCCAACAAGAGCGAAGTCAATCGAGTTGACAAGAGTGGTCAGACTGCAATTTTCTCCGCGCTGTTGAATAATGACGTGAACTTGGAAACCGTTGAGGCTCTGCTGAGTGCAGGGGCCGACGTGAATGTGACTGGGCAAAGGATGAGCGTGCTTCTCGCGGCGTGTTACACTGCGAAGGAAGAGCGCGGTCTCGACAGCGTCGTTGCAATTCTTCGCAAGGGGGTTCAGGGGACAATAGCTCGTTCCTGCTTGAATCTCGGGCCGAAGATACTCACGGACAGTGGCCCTCAGTGTGCGTTGAGGCTCGTCGAGGCTTACGTGGCTGGGAAGCCGTACGCGTGCGGTGGAGTTGTGGGGGGGAAGCCTTGTTACAAAAATATGGAGGAAATTGTGCTGAAGGACTGTCAAGGCTGCTTGAAGGTGGGGTACTGTTCTCGTGAGTGTCAGGTCAGCGATTGGAGCAAGCACAAGTTGAGCTGCAGCAAATCTTCGGTTTCAAAGAAGGTTGCAGGCAAGGGCAAGGGCAAGAAAAAATAAAGAGTCTTTTTATGGTTTGTATTATTAGTTGCAGCAAGATCGACGGTCTTTGCAGCCGGTCTTAGTGACCCCCTCCCCACCACATCTAGAACAAGCCCACGCCCCCCCCACGCTGTACTCTCCCTCCCCGCACTCCTTCGGCTCCTTGGTCCCCTTAGGACAATAGAACCCCTTCGGACAATACCCCTCGCAGTTCTCGTCGACCATTCCCTCCTCACTTCCATAAATCCCATCCCTACAAATCCTCTTGACCCCCCCCTTGCAGAAATACCCAGCTTCGCACTTGACCTGACCAACCCTAGTGGTATTCCTCCAGTCCCCCCCCACCGAGTACCACCCCCTGCTAACCGGCGTCCTCCCCCCGCTCCCCCGTGGGCAGAAAACCTCCACGCTCCCACACTCGTTCTGCTTGTGATATGTGCTCGGCTGTCCAGGGTGGCTCGTGCAGAAATACCCCTCCTCGCATGGCTGACAATCCTCCAAACTTCTCAGCCCGTGCCGATCGCTGTACGTCCCCTCCGGGCACGAGTATTTGTTTCCTTGCGTACAATAATACCCCGGCTCGCAGACACTCTCCCTGCTCATCGTTTTGTTCGCGTTGACGGTTCGCTCGACCCGGGTTCGAACGCCTGCGTCGAGGTCCCCAACCGTTGAGTAGAATCCCTCCGAGACCTGACGAGGGGAGTGGCTACCGTCCCTGCAGAACACCCCGACGCCACCGCACTCGTTCTCGAACTTGTCAGAGCTGCATTATGCCAAGCGAAGCGAGAATTGAATAATGTTAGTTCCAGATAGTAGTGGATGCAGCATGTAACTGCAACCATTGTGTAGCCATTATGTCTGAGCCTGCAGCCATAAATCGCTGCCTTGTCGTTCCTCGTCGTTTCTCGTCGTTCCTCGTCGGACCCGCTCTACCAGCCCTCGCTCAACTCACCTTCCCTCCTGGCAGAAATACCCTCTCGAGCACATCCCATCGCAGGTCGGCTCAACGTTTCCACTCCCCGCGCCGTAGTGCCCCCTGGCGCACTTGTACCTCCTCCCTTCCACGCAGTACTCCCCCGGTCCGCACTCCACCTCGCCATCCCTCTTCCCTTCGGTGGCAGTTTTGTCACTGCCTTCTCCGTCTCCGTCTCCGTCTCCGTATCCGTATCCGTCTCCGTCTCCAAACGTGGTGTAATACCCCTCCTGAACTCCAACAGGGCTCCCGCTCCCCCTCGGGCAGTAAACGTCCACTGCCCCGCACTCCCCCGCTCCGGTCTTTTCCGCGCTTCCCCTCGGGCAGTAGTATCCCTCCTCGCAATCCCCCTCGCACTCCTCTTCCGTCTCGCCCTCCCTACCACCATACCTACCGGTTGGACACTTGTACCGAACTCCTGATTTACAGTAGTGTCCTGGCGGACAGACGAACTGCTCGCTCTTGGTGTGATGGCTGTCTACAGCAAGTCTGCGGGGAAGCCCGTGGGGAAGCCCTTGGGGAAGAGGGGTAGAAGTCGACACGCACTCCTCGAGAACTCTATCGAAATCGATCTCCTCTAACACAAAACTCCCTCCCCCCCCAATTCTAAAACACTCACACGTAACGCTCCCCTCGTCGCTCCGGCTCGTCAACGAGGGACACGCCCTGCATAGCTCCATCCCGTCGCCATCTCCGACCTTGTACGTGTTCGAAGGACAGGGGGCGCAGGGGAAGATCACTGAGGTCGACAGGACGGAGGAGACGAGAGGGTCGGACGGGGCGTAGCTCCCGAGACCTGTTGTTGTGTTTCTGTAGTGACCGGGGGGGCAGAGGTTGTTCCCTGTGGGGTCGTCCAAGGGATCAACCACTGTGTAATGAGTGGAAAGTGTCAACCTCGGCGATCCCGACCCGGGGGGGCAAAACCTATGTATGGCGAGGTGAAGTGTAAGTTTAAGTGTGTGTGTGAGTGTGTGTGTGTGTGTGTGTGTGTGTGTGTGTGTGTTGGCTGTGGTTCCAATCTCATTTGAATGTTTCCACTTTGAAATTTTTCCATGTTTCCATTTCCATTTCCATTTTGAAATGTTTCATTTTTCACACTCACCTATCCGCCCCACCACATTCAACCTGATATGGGGAAGTTGACCCGGGTGGGCAGAAGTATCCTGGGAAGCAGGGGGCTGTGCAGGAATGAGTGAGGAGGGAGGAGGTCGAGCCGTAGACTCCTCCGGGGCAGGGGAGGAGAAGGCCTGAGCGAGGGGGAGAGTAGGAGCCGGGGGGGGAGGGGGTGTGGAGGGTGTGGAGGGTGGGGGAGGGGCCGGTGTGGGAGTAGGAGCCGGGGGGGACGGGGAGGGGGAGGGAGGAGCCGGGGGGACAGGTGTAGGAGGGGGAGCCGCAGGGGGTTGAGGTTGGGAGGATGGAGCCTGGGGAGGGGTTGTTAGTGTCGTTGTGTTGTGAATATGAGTCGTTGATATGTGTCAACTCACCCTTCGGACAATAATACCCCTCCTCGCACAATCCATCACAACTCGGCTCAACATTCCCACTCCTCGTCCCGTAGTACCCCGCGAGGCACTCGCTCATAACCCCGTTCTTGCAGTAGTGCCCTGGAGGACAAAGTCTCTCCTCAGTTCTAGTCGTGGGGCCTGAAGTGGGCCCCCCGGCGGAGTAGTGGCCCTTGTCTACGAGGGATGGGGCTGGGTTTCTGCCGGGACAGATGACCGAGGGGGAGCCGCAGGGTGACAGGGGGTCTGAGCTTAACGTGCCCAAGGGGCAGAAGTAGCCGGGGGGGCATGGGGTGTAGAGGCCTGTTGAGACACTGAGGATGTGGCCTGTGTTGACAGGGAGGGGGCTTGTTATGGAGCCGTGCTTTGTGAACTCGCCGTTATTTACGTAGAGCTGGTGGATTTGGGAGGTTTGGGGAAGGGTTGAGGGGAGTAGGAGGAGGAGGAGGAGAAGGGATTTCATGCTACTATGTTTTGGGTTTGCTTTGGAGCTGGATTTTATTAACAGTTCATATATCCATCCTGACTTGCAGAACATGTAATGTCAAACTCTCCTGGCTGTTATAAACCATGTTGCGTTTTTTTTTTCTTTTACGTTTTACGTTTTTACTTCCACTTCATCACTTCATTGTCATTCCAAAGATCCAACACTTCAAAGTGTCAAATGTTCAACTTTACAACTTTTTATTGCAATCAAGTCGCATGATCATATGCTGAGCCGCGAGCAGTGTGATACCATGATCAAACATCGTACTCAAAGAACCAGTGGGGAAAAGGTGTCGGTCAAAGTCGCTTTAATGGTTGCATTCACGGCGGCTCAACTAAGTTGGCGGGTCGCGCCGCCGAAACACGACGATTGAACCGGTCCCAGCGAGCAACTTTTACACAATATGATCTCGATAATCCATTCGCCAGTGGTGCTTTTCGCTGGGTCGCGAAAGGGGTATATACAGAGGGGTCAAGAGAAGATGAACAATGCGTGACAAAATGGTTCAAGACCGGTGTGGTGTTTGAGGCTTTATATTTCGCCTTCGATATCAAAGCGTCCGAGAAATCCTGTGACCTCATACAGCAGTGGAACGCTGCAGGATTCACCGACAAAATCATTAGAATGAATATGCCGGAAGTCTGGGAATTCGTTGATAGCGGCCAGAAGTGCTTGCAGGAGCCGTTCATCGAGGAGTGGCAGAAATTCAACTCGAATTCCGGATGGGCGGACGACAGCACGCCGTGGCCTCGCGTGATGCAAGCCCTCTCGCATTTCACCTACCACGCTTCCGGTGGACAATTCGTTCTCTGCGATCTGCAGGGCGGAGTCTACAGCGACGGGGTTGTTCTGACGGACCCGGTGATTTTGTCGCGAAGTAAAAGCTTCGGCGTTACTGACCTGGGCCCCAACGGGATCAGCAACTTCTTCGCCAAACATCAGTGCAACGAGTTCTGCAGATCAAGATGGTCTAAGCCGGCCAACACGGGGCACTTCTTTGAAGCGCAAGAAGGAACGAGCATGATGGATGAAGGGTCACAGTCACACGTACAAACGAGGGACACGAGGCAGCAGATGTCCGCCTTTGCGGAAGAAGATAGCAATAGCGATTATTAGAGAGAAGAAAGGGGAGGTATTTGTGAGGTCCAAGTTGGGCTGAAGAGGCACGAGAAGATTAATATGCTTGATAATATGCTTGAGGATCACATGACCGTGACGTAATTTATTATGACAAACTTCTGACACTGTGCACGCTGCTCCCTCTCCTCCTTGCCCCACCCTTAAATTGCCTCTTGCGGCATTCTTCATATCTCAGTGCACAAGCATCTCTCTGACGCTGTGCACGCTGCTCCTCCTCCTCCTTGCCCCGCCCTCAGCCTCTATTGCCTCCTCCGGCAAAAACTCGTCCGGCACCATTTCGATTTTCCACCATTCTGGCTGCTCTACCTGGAACCTGTCAATGTTCACTCTCACCCACTCTTTCACCTCCTCCTCGATGCCGTTTATGTAGCTCCTTCTGTTCGTAAAGGCGGCGTCAAACCTCAATTCGTCGCTCGGAGCCTCCCTGAACAGCTGGACAGTGTATTCCGGCCCGGTCGTCGTTGTGAAGAACGTCCCCAGCCTCTCAATCGACAAAAAAAAACCTATGTTCAAACACAGCCACATCCCGAAGCTGCCCAGCAACAGGGTACGCAGCTGCTCTTTATTTCCTCCCTCGTAAAACGAAAGTGCGACGAAAGGCATCATTTGCGCCCAGATCATGCTCGCGCAGTACGCCGCCCCTCCGAGCTCGTACGAATGGCGGAAGTGGATGCAGCCCTGCATAAGTTGAAGGTGAATTATGTATTAGTGATTGCCCCCTCCTGCGCTCAAAACTCGCACTCTCCCACTCACCGTAAAATCCGTAATCACCTTTACCAACGTTCGCTCAAAAAAACCCATTACGATACTCAAAATGCCCTCTAGCCTCATCCACCAGTAAAAATCTCTCCTCACAATCTTGTACAGGAGGTAAGCTCCCACTTCTCCGACGAAGAACCTCAGCGCAAGGTTCAAATCAACCGCAGCCAAAATGGCGTAACCCAAGCTCCGGCTCAAATTGTGCAACGTGCTGATCATCGTCATGAGCAAAAACGTCCGCCCTCTCTGATGTCTCCCATCTTTGATGTACCCGTAGAACTTCGGCTGAACCTCCCGGTGGGGCTCATCGGTGTCCATATCGTACGCGATCATGGCGCTCGTCAGCCCCGTCATGAGGGCGGAAATTCCAATTGAAATTATTGCACCGCTGCGCCAATTAAATAAATATGTTAGTTAAAATGTTTGGCTCGCGCTATATATTTCGCTTCGCTCGCTCACTCACCTGCTGCTCCCTAGGCTGGGGTTGAGCAGCAGCACGTAGCACTGCAGCACGCACCCGGGGATGCTCTCAGTAGCTAATTCCGTTCCCTTATTCGCCATCATTTCTGTCAACGTATCAATTGTTGTCTCCGAATCTTTGTGTTTTTTGTGGACTCGCCACGCATCGACAAACGGCCTCATGAACAACACCGTAATGAGCCCCTCCCTCAGCACGGTCTTCCAGCCCTTCTTCTTGTTCTGCGCCAGCACAATAAGAAGTTGAATTAACGTGTTGAGCGAGATCATTGCGATCATTGTGTTCGCGTTGCTGTGAAGGTCATTCTCCTTGTACAGGTAAATCATGTACACGTCAGTCATGGTGTCGACGGTCGTGAGCGTGATGACGACCTCCTTCATGGATGATAAATTTGTTGGTTGTAGCTTCTCTCGTACCCCTCCTGCTGCCGCCTCGTTCAGCTGTTGGAGGGCGCGTCCTGGAATGAATTCGTCGCCGACGGATGCGATGAACTTTGGGGTGAACCACGCCGGCTTTGTTCGCACCCACGTCGCCCAGTTATCGTGCATGTAGGCGATCACCTCGTCTTTTATGCTCTCAGTAAAGCTGCTGTAATATCCCAAAAACCCAAAATATGCATAGGTCTTTATGGCCGGGTCGTCGGTCGACCGAAATATCCTAATTGCGTCTTTCGCCCCTGTTATCATCCCGTAGAAGGTGCTCCACTTTTCGCGATCAATCAGGCCAAAGAACGCTATCACACTCAAGCCCCAACAGCAAGCCTGTACTATCAACACTGTGTTTATCCCGTGGGGATTTGTCTTGTTCTCTACTGTGGTGCTCGTGGAGTAAAGTGACAGCGCGACGAAGGGCAGAATCTGGCCCAGAACTGTCGAGAATGTGAAGAGAGAGCCGCCCATGAGCTTAGGTGTTCGACAGTGAATCAATCCTGTAAAATCCACCAGCACCTTCACAACCACGTGGAAGAGGAGTGCAAATATGTACTTGAGAGCGCCCTCGAGGCCCGGTATCCACAGCACAAAGTCATTCCTCAGAACCTTGAACCCAATGTACACAGCCATTTCCGCACCCATAATCACAAAAGTCGTTGATCCACTCACAGCGAGCAATAAGGCCGTGCCGATTGTTCTGCTCAGGTTGTGGAATGCAGCGAGCAGCATCATCACCAGGAAGGTACTGCTACGCTCCAAGTTTGTGTCCTTGACGTACCCGTAGAATTCGGGATTTTTCTTCCTGTTTTTCACGCTCACGTCTTGGTCGTAGCTGACCATGGCGCTAGAGAATGCTGTCGTCATTGTGGAGATTAGGATTGACACAAAATTGAATGTGGCCTTCTTCGGGCTAGTTATGTACACGTAGACCTGTAGAAGCGAGCCTGGGTACCGATTTGTGTTCGTGAGTTTTTATCGTTTTCGATTTTCATTTTTTCACTTGACTCACCTGGAATGCTCTCACACGCCAACTCTATACCCTTTCCGGCGCTCATGTCTATGAGAGGGTCTAGTGTGCTAAATTCGGATTCATAGCCCGTGGCGATTCTGTATGCGTCCACTGCCGGTTTGAGCCCCGACAAAACAATCAATAATTCCCGAATCAGCGCCCATTTGCTCTTCTTTCTGTTCTGAACGTATGCTAGAACCAATTGAAGGGAAATTGAAAGGC
>BRYC01000278.1:38907-64484 GCA_030267985.1 Parmales sp. scaly parma | reverse complement strand
CCCCCCCCACTCCCAACAGGTACGACGGTCAACTTTATTTTCCCACATTGCCATTCCTGCTGCTCTTCCCCAATCGCTTTGTGAAGATGATGTGGAAAAGTTCCAAGAGTTTTCCAAGTGGGAGCAAGAGGTCAAACGGCTAGAGCCCTGGATGCTGTCCGAAGGACTTATACAAAAAGTCTCTCTCGATCCCACTCCCACGTCCACTTCCAACTCCCTCCTCTCAGCCACAAACAACAAAGACGACATAGACGAGAGTCTTGCATTTGCAACACCAAGATTTCAATCAAAGCCCCTCTCACCAGCCTCACCAGCCGCCAATCTAGATTCTTTTCACTCTGCCAGCTCAAAAAATGAAAAGGATGATGTTTCAAAGTTCATGCTTCGGCCGAGTCAAGTGTCGAAGCGAGGCAAGACTTTCACATCCATGGAAGACATACGGAAAAAGTCTTTGATTGAGAAACATGCGACCATACAAAATCCCAACAATGACTTGATCATTTCCGGAATGGCAACCCTTTTGAGCTACCTGATTGAGGAGCCCCCAGATGTATATGTGAAGAACCAAGCTTGGGATATTTTTTCCGTGCCCGGGGACAAAACAAAGATCCGGGCTCCTCTGACCACCACAGAGCGCAAGAAGAACGCTGGAAAATGCGTAGTCAAGAAGGCCGTTGTTGAAGGTGAGTCAAATGCAACAGTCCAATGTAGTGCAAACAATCATTTTTTAAATCCCAAACTAACTGCTGCCTGCCACAAAAGAATATCTATCAACTCTTTACAAGATTTGTCAGTGGACGCCAGAGTGCCACATCATTGCCTTTATCCTTGCGATTCGCATGATAAAGCACTCGAAGGGGAAATTGTGCATGCACAGGTACAACTGGCACTGCATGATGCTCATCACACTAATGGTGTCGCAGAAACTGTGGGACGACGTATCGTTAAACAACGTCGACTTCCCCCAGGTGTGGAGGATGGTGGCGCCCAAGGGGGAGGAACTCGATTTGAAAGACATCAATTTCATGGAGAAGGAATTTTTGGCCATCATTAGTTACAGCGTGACGGTTGGCATGACCACGTACACTAGCTGCTACTACGAGGTGATGGCGTTGGCTATTGTAAACGACGAAGATGCCATAGACAAGATGGAGAAGGAGAAGGAGGCCGACATTGCACTGGCGAGGTTTCGAACATCTAGCTTCCACGTGGTTTTGAGCGACAGCAGCGCCAAGCAGAGCACGAAGGTGCAAGAACTGCTTAAGAAGAGCGAGGAGAAGTTAGATTTGAATTTGAAGAAAAAGAAGAGTAAGAAGAAGAAGAATGATGACGATGACGAGGAGGAAGACGACCGCCGAAGAGATTTCAGGCAGAGGAGGAACACTGCAGAGGTGTTAATGAGGACTCCGCCAGGCTTGAAGAGGGATTTGGAAATATAAGGTAAAGAGAGATAGTGTGTGAGAGAGTGTAAGAGAGAGAGAGAGAGAGAGAGAGAGAGGGAGAGAGAGAGAGGGAGAGAGAGAGAGAAAATGTATAAAAATATGTAAAAATAGAAATCTTTTTTGCCTCCTCACCCCCAAATGGCTCCAAAAAAGGTTTCATTGAAGTTGTTTCAAGTAATTTTTTCAAATTTGCATAAGTTCTATTGTTTCAAGAACAACCACCAACCCAACCCCACAACAACAAACGATCCACACCAGTCGTTCAAGTTCTAACTTCACCTGCGAAGAAATATATGATCGTCGGCGATTTCAACTCTTATCTCACACAGAGCATCTTCAGCTCTTCAACCTCTCCATGGATGTATTGCTTACCAGACGAGAGGAACTCTCACTGCAATATGCTACGGGATGCAACGGAGGCGGATATGTTTGATTTTAGAAGAACTGTCTCACTTGATGATCTCTCTGACTTCGAAGGAGGAGTCCCACTTAGTAGCATCAACAAGCCATACCAAGTTGAATGGAACGATGATTTGTTTCCGACGAAATCCATCATCAGCCAATGCATTTTAACCTCGAATGAGATGTGTGTCCAAGCTTTTAATCAAACCAACCCGAACAACTATTCCCCCCCCCCAGTGGATCTCTTCGTTGTGAGCGTCATCCTGCTCATGTATAGTTTCTTTTTCGTTCTTTTCCGGCATTACAAATTCACCAATGCTTGCGATAAAACTCATTTTGGAGAGGTAAACCAAGAATCTCTCAGTGAGTTTAAAATGAAAAAATTCCTGGGTTTTGAAGATAAAATCTCAGCCATGGTGATGTCGGAGCGATCGTTGATATTCTACGAGGAGAACATGGAGAGCTGGTACCGACGCCAGCAGCACTGGCGTCAAAAATCTGACACAAGTATCACGATCATAGCCCTCAATCTCGCTGGGATTCTTGTTTCTCACTTCCAAATGTTACCAATCATCTTTCTGGCCATCTCACTTCTCGTCTCCATACCTTCTTTGCATAAGAGAGTCGGTACATTTTCTGCTGACGACATTCTCATCCTCACGTTGGGGTGCATCACATCATTTTATCCCTTCGGTGCTCTCTTTCTCTCCTACTCTGGCGCCACAATAAACCCACATCTCATCCTGGCCTTCGTCGTTACCTCCCATTTCTTGACAATGTTCACGAGCTCCCTCATCTGGGTGTTCAAAGCCCTGGTTTGTCTAATTTCGTACTTTGTGTACGTCCTTACTCTAAAAATTGTCAACAACCAAAAAACTTGCCTTGGAGAAACGGATCCTGATAAATATCCCGTTGTTAACTTGCTTCTCACATTAGAACACTACAGGAACAAAATGGTGAGCGGCGAGCCGAGCGATGCGAACACAACAACAGCAATAACAAAAAATCACAACGCAGCAGCAAAACAACTAACCCAAATCGATTTGCTTCGCTCGGCGCAGGCTTGCGACGACGAATTTAACGATCAGTTTTTCACTACCAACATCATAATCGCCACGTTCGCTTTCCTCGGCTGCGTCTATGCGGGATATCAAACTGAGTTTAATAGTCGTGGAGACTTCCTCAAGAAGTATCGTCTCTCATCCGCAAGGGTCGAGAACGAGAACAAACTGGAGCAAATGCAGCGCGAATTGAAGCTCAAGGAGCTGAGTCCTGAGCAATTGAATTTAGTTCGCGACGTGATGAAAGATTCCGACAAAAGTGTTCAGGAAAGAGGCGGAAGGAGGAATTCCATCGGAACGACTACCTTGGCTCGACTCGAGATCAAACACGAACAAATCAAAATGGTGAAATCAAACATTGGCCGAGGCGCCTTCGGAGACGTTCACAGGGCGAAGTGGAACGGCGTTGAAGTGGCGATCAAGCAACTAACCTCTATAGAAAAGGAAGCAATGCTTTCATTTCGTGCGGAAGTGCTGCTGATGTCCCAGCTTCGCCACCCCAACATCATCACACTGATGGGCGCGTTGTGGGGGGAGAAAATGGTCGGCATCGTGTTGGAGTTCGCTTCCGGTGGCGCGCTCGATGACGCCCTCAAAACAACAAAAATCACCAAGGACTGGACGTGGAAGGACCCGAAACTCCGAATTATCACCGACATTGCCCAGGGCATGAGTTACCTCCACAACACAACCTACTTTGACGAGAAACTGAACCAGCAGGTCACCTCCGTCCTCCACCGAGACTTGAAGCCCGGCAACGTCCTTCTCACCACCTCCTTCACCGCCAAAGTCGCCGACTTTGGCGCCTCCAAGGCGCTCACCGCCTCCTCCGAAATGACAATGACCGGCACCCCAATTTACATGGCGCCCGAAGTAGTGTTGGGGGAGAAGTATGGGAAACCTGCGGACGTTTACAGCTTTGCTGTGCTCATGTTCGCCCTCACCTGCGAAAAGGGCAACGCGTACGAGGCGTTTGTGAGCACGGTTGGAAACGAGGATATGAACTCGTCATCCTTCCGCGGTTTTGAGTCAGAAATCACAAGCAGACTTCTTTCCTCCAACGCCATCATGAGCAAAGTGGCAAACGAAGACATCCGACCCGAATTAAACACCAACATTAAATCCTTGAAGGCGCTTGTGAAAAAATCATGGTGCTTCCAACCAAATTCGCGTCCGAACTTTGACCAGCTTCTCACCGCACTCGAGACTCGTGTCAAGCCTGAAATTTATTCAGCAGCAGACAGGACACTAAAATTGAGGCAGGTGAGTGAGCGAGGGGTTTTTTTGTGTTTCTTTTTTTGCACATCCACTACTAAGCTAACCCTCCCATTTGTTTGTTGTTGTTGTTGTTGTTGAACGGCACAGGAGAAAAACGAGGAAGAGGAGAATGCGAAGAAGGAGACAATTGTCAGAGCTCGTGCTGACATTCGAACTTTCAAGGCGCCAATCGTGATGATGAAGGCGAGCGCGTTTGTCAAACTCAGTCGTTTCACCCCTTTTGAGGTGTTGCGTGACCAGCACCGCAATTCCATGGAATCTTTCGACGACATGGAAAGTTTGGAGTTTTTTTTGAGGAAGAACTACACGATTTTCTTCTCTCACCAGTGGTTGGGGTGGGGCGAGCCAGACCCTATCGATGCTCAGTTCCCCATCATGATCGAAGCGACAAAGAAACTTGCTCAAGACAATGCGGCTTCTCACAAGTCAATGAGGGGGGCAGCGTACATGGACAAGACTTATGTGTGGTTCGACTACGGGTCGATCCCCCAGGCGAACCGCAACACTCAAATGCTGGCGGTGAACTCGCTCCCGGCGGTGTCCTCCTCCCTCCACTCCTTCGTGATAGTAGCCCCCGAGGCGACGCACTTAAACACAAACGAGGTCTGCAATGTTGAGACGTACAACAGGAGAGGATGGTGCAGGGCGGAGGTTGCGAGCCACGCATCCAGGAGGGGCTTCGACAACATGTATTTGGCCACGAGTATTGATAAAATTGAGAAAATCAACGACAACGAGTACAACATTTCCGAAGCGGTGAAGGTGTTCGGCGGAGAGTATACCTGCTGCCGGTTGCAGCACCCAGGGAAAGGACGGTGCGACAAGGAGGAGCTCCTTGAGCCGATGCTCGGCCTCTACTGCGACGTGTACAAGCGGCGATTTTCGCCGACGTTGAAATTGTTCTACGACGCTATTGAGCACACGAAGACTATGGTCTTCCCGAGCGAGATCCGCGTTCAGTTCACCGACGGAACCCACGAGGTGCGCCCGTTGTTCACAGACCTTGTAGGAATTGTTGAGAAATCGATCGATTTCGAAAATATGATTGAGGCCGCGGGAGGAGGCTCGTCGTTGCAGAACGGCGCGATTGAGCTTGACGATGACAATTTAGATGGAGGAGAACTTGCAGCGGAAGATGCTGATTTGGCTCCAATATTGATAAATCGGCTAGAGCTGAAATTTGCAACGGGCGATGACGAGGTTGTACTTGGTGGAGATTTTGGTGAGGGGGTGGTAATTGCAAAATACAGGAACCACGAAGTTGCCGTCAAGATTATGCGGAACTCCAACGACGACGACGAAGAACATTTGTTGGCAAGCTTGGCGAGGTTCAGGAAAGAGTGTCTCTTCCTGAAGGAGCTGAAGCACAACAACATTGTCATGCTAATTGGAGCGGTTTGGACCGAGGAACTTTGCTGCTGCGTGGTGGAATATTGCCGAGGTGGGACGCTAGAGGAACTGGTGAAAAAAAAGGATAACAAATTCACGTGGGTTGAGCAGAAGTTGAGGTGGTTGTTGGACATTGGAAGAGCGATGAGGTACTTGCACAATTCGGTTTTCATTGATAGCGAGAAGAAGAGCTACGGGGAGGGGGTGGTGCACAGAGATTTAAAGCCCGCAAACGTGCTGGTGAGCGACGGAGGGGTCCTGAAGGTCAGCGAGTTTGGGGGGAGCAGGGTGGTGAGCGAAGACGGTCAAATGACGCTAGTGGGGAGTCCGTTCTACATGGCACCGGAGGTTTTTCGGGGAGACCGGTACGATTTGAAGGTGGACGTGTGGAGTTTCGGGATGTGCGTGGCTTATTGTTGTGGCGAGGGGGACATTGGCGAATTGTTGGCGCACGAGGAAAACAACAAACAAAAATCAAATTATTATAATCTGAATCTTCTAATGCGCGGCTCAAAGAAACCGAGTGTCAGCAAAGAGAACGAGGTGCCAGAAACTGTCAGGAAAATCATGACGGAGTGTTGGATTCTCAAGAGTGAAGAGCGACCAACTTTCGAGGAGGTTGTTGATCGGCTCGAGAGCTGCAAGGAAGAGGTTCTGCTGCTGCAGCTGCAGCTGCAGCTGCAACCGCAGCAAAAAGTCGAAGATCTTGAAATTGTTCGTCGTCTTAAAGAAGAATTAAAAATTGGCACGAAACGACAGCAGGATGAAGTCGAGGTGCAGCGAAGAAAGGCTCAAGATCGTCTGAGAGACAGAATGAATGAGCGACGGAAGGAGCAAGAGATTAAGAGTGCGAAGGCAGGGCGGGGAAGGTAGAAAAGAGACCCGAGTCCAACAATGCTGAATTTTTTCCGAAAAGAGCTACTGGAGGCAAGCAGAACTCACAAAACTTTCTTACGGAGATTCAAATGAGGATACAATGAGGGACAAGGAAATTGGCAATTAAACAAAAGGGTGAAATTCCAAAACTTTGTTTCTTTAACCGCCAAGGGACGGAAAGTTTTCCTCGCTATCTAAATTCAATCTGTTGAATTGGTTCGTGGCAACCGCGGCAAATGAGAACTGCGGGGAGGGAGGATTGACTATCGGCGTGACAGCTGCAGCCATTTCGTTCACAAACTCTCCTGTTGTATGCCCTTGAAGCTGCGCATGAGGCTGAAAAAAATGGTCTTCAAACTGTCTTTGCTGTCGACGAGCTTCGAGTTGTTTCAAGCGCTGTTGAGTATCAGCTACTTTTTGGCTTTTTGTTACTTGTTGTTTTTCAATTTTTGCTTGGTTCTTGCGCTGAGTCACCCGCGAGTTGATCCTCCTGGCGAATCTTTCGTGCACATCTGCAGACACCTTGTTTTTCAAATTAACGTCAATGAGCGAAATTGTTGAGTTCCGCGGAATGTATTCGTCGAGGAACGGAACTTTCCGCCTCGTAGCTAGGTCTCGAAGAATCAGAGTGGAGATTTCGGTGACCCGAACGTTTTCAATTCTCGCTGGAGGCGAAGTTGGGTTGCCGGCTTTCAGGATTGACAACGAGAAAGGTGCGAGGAAACCTGGCTGACCGTCCTCTAGCTGGTAAAACAGGTTTGTCGCTTCGGGTGGTGCTCGTGCTGCGCCGAGCAAAGCGAGGCGCATTTTTAATGAAGCAAGAGCAACATTAGTGAGTGCTCGAATCTTCATCAAGGCTCGCTCGCATCGCTCGCTCACCTGGCGTTGAAAATTCGGAATCTGCTAAAGTTATTTTTGTCAGCAACTTTTCCACCGCCTGTTTGTCATCAGGAGGGATGTCATTGCTATTCCGAACATCCTGCTTCATCTGGTGAATGTGTGCATCAACCTGACCCGCATCTATGCTCATGAAGCGGGATTTCTTACCGCGAATGGCAACAAACGAACAGGTGCTGTTGGGTAAGATTCTCGTGATGTTGAGAAACTCAACTGGCTTCAAATCGTGCAAGTTCTCGTTATGACAAACCGGGCACTGGTTTGCTTTTGTTGGGTCGGCGGTATTATTCTGACAGGCGAGGAGGCAAGACGCACAGAAACAATGCCCACAGAGTGGCGAGACGGGAGAGACGGGGACGTCAAGACAGATTGGGCACTGATTCGGCACATCAGCAAAGGACAGTTGCTGAAGAAGGGCTATTTTTGGCCAAGCAAGCTCAACATCCGACTGCTCGTGAGGGGTAATGTCGCAAGCAGTTCGGAATTTGTGAAACGACGAAGTGTTCAAAAAGTAAGAGTTTCGAGACCGAACACGGGTCGTGGCTGCATCGCTCCTTTTGGAATTTTTGGTCTTAAATTGAGACTGAGGCGGCGGAGGAGGAGGAGGATGGCTCTGGCTTTTGAAATTGAGCAGATGATTTAGATTTTGCTTGCTCATCGTTGACTTGAGGTCGAGGGCTGATTTAATTCCATCTGGTTATCGTCGGCCTTCAGAGGGCTTTCCTCGGAATAATTGTATTAAGAGAGTTAATTTATAGAGCCGACATTAGGTATTGAGTTATGGGCCCAGGGTAGAGTGCTAAAGCCGACATTTTTTTTCAGTTTTGGTTTGATCACTTATACTCATATATGTGTCTATTTGTGCCATTTGTTCATTTATTTGATGAGGCCATACAATAAACGACCGATTGGATAGTTTCCTTGACGTGCTAGCTACCATATCCACAACTATTAGTTTTTCAAATCCTTCCGGCACCGTCAATCTCATTTTCGTGGAGTCTCGACTCATGTTCATCCTCCTCCTCGGTCAGTTTTTGTCGCTTTTGATCACAACAACGGCGATATCTAATGACCGGCTCGCCGATTGTGGCAAACAATTCCCTTCAACTCAAAACATGTTTGTGTATCTTCTCCTGGCATTTCACATATTCCCCCTTATTAGAAAAGCTCCTACTTCCACTCACCTCCTGCTTGCCGACCACCACAAGCACCATCGGCTTTTCAAGCTACAGCTGAACCTTCCTTGGCCATATTACCTAACAATGGCCTTTTTAGATGTCGAGGCGAATTTCCTCGTGGTTCTGGCTTACAAGTACACATCAGTGTTCTCCATTGCTTTGATTTCCACATGCTCAATTGCGTGGGTCATGCTTTTTTCCTCGATTATTCTCAAACGACACTACAAAACATTCCATTACATTGGATCTTCATGCGCTATCCTCGGCGTTTTGGTTACTATCTTCAACGATTACCTGCACACAAATAGCGAGAACGAAAATAGCACTCACACAATAGTGGGCGACATTATTTGCTTTTTTGGCACTGCGCTCTACGCGCTCAACAATGTGTTTTTCGAGTGGTCAGTGAAGAAGGTTGACGACACCGAGTACCTCAGCATGCTCGGTTTCTTCGGATTCTTGGTCAGTTTGGTTCAAGTTCTAATTTTCGAGCCGTCTGGCCTGGCCGATGTTTTTGATTCCAATTCATGCACCGCTACTGCACACACACTCTATCTCGTCGGGTACGTGCTCGCGTTGGTAATATTCTATTGCGCAGTTGCGGTGTTTTTGAAAAAATCTGAGTCTGCACTATTCAACCTTCACCTTCTCACCGTTAACCTCTACGTGGTGATTGTTGAAGTCTTCGTTGGTGGATCTAGTTCGATTGGGCCTTTATATTTTTTGAGTCTCGCGCTCATCACCGGCGGAGTTTGTATTTACCACTCGACTACTTCCCCTATAGAAAATAATGACGACACACAAGAACAACAATAGTTTTGGATAAATGTAATTTTAAGTTGTGGTTGATATTCATTTCAGATACAAAGATTGCTATTGCTTCATGTCCCCTGGTTTGCCCGGAGAGTACTTTTCCGCCTCTGTACTGAGCACCTCACTCAATTCCAACGTCCTCAACCCCTTCACCAGTTCCCCCCCAAAGAACTTCCTGTCAACTTGATAGCGCATCTTTCCTGGCGACCAATCTAGCGTCACAACAAATTGGTCCTTCGTTTTCACCCCCTCGCCCACTTCTTTCTGAGTCATTTCGCTCGGAAATAGCGCAGTCGCGTATCCGTCAAAATCGAACGCGAGCATCTTATCCGACACAGCATCTTGAATTGGCGGAAGGTCAAAAATCCCCCCCGGTGCGCCCTGTGGTCCGAAGAACGGCTTCTCCCTGCGAGTTGGCCACTTGTCGAGCCTGTCGCGGCACACAACAACCCGGGAGATTTTCAACAATGAGTTTGACTCCACGTAGTTCAACTTCAGCTTCAACCTAATTTCCCCATATCGAATTCCCACCTCAATGTTTAACTTTTCGTAAGGCCCGGTGATAACATTGGGCGGCTCGGTGGAACAAACCGTCCAGACATTTGCAACGAGCATGTTGCCCTGAACACCTCTAAAGTCTCGCTGCGTTAGTTTGCTCGGATAGGTTGAGGAGGTGGAAGAGGCAAACTTCAAATCGGGCTCGTCGTTGCTGGTTTTCTTCGCCTCGCCAAAACCGTCGTCAATACTGTCACCAAAATTCTCGTCCTCACTCAAAACAACTTCACTGCAGGTCAGGTAGTCGAACGATTCGATCAACGATCGATCAGCATCCACAGTCGTACGCGAAATTTCACTCAGAACCCTGAGCGGTTTGGCCTTCTGGATGATGGGAAAATCGAGCGGACCTGAATTGAAGACCACATCATACACGTCCCAAGCCCCTCGCCAATCGCCAGATACCGTTTCGAAAAACTTTTCAAACTGAAATTGGTCATTCCTGATCCTTCGCTCCTCCCTCATCTCTTCAATTTCGTCGTCTGTCTTGTCAACTGTCGAGGACAGCGGGAGGCTGTCGCTGTCACTAGATAAGCCTTGGTCAAGCTCATATTCAGAGTTTTCATAGTCGAAGATTTCATATTCGTTTTCATTTCCATTTTCATCAGGAGGGGTGGAGGGTAATTTGTGTCGATGGAGAGAACGAAAGGGATGAAAGCATGTAGGTGAGTTAGGAGAGAGAAAAGCTTGAACAATACGGTTGAGGAGAAGGAGGATTAGGAAGAGTAGCATCACGACGTTGACAAAAAGAAAATGAGAACCAATCCGAGATGAAATTTGGCGAAGTCATGGTGAAAAGGAGGTTTTTCTATAAATCCCCACAACGCACTACAACTTCATTCTAAATCCCCACAACGCACTACAAATTCATTCTAGATACCCTATATAGCCCTTCCCCACCCATCATTTTCTCATCAATCTCGATTACACAACAATCCAAATGTTGTCAACAATTCTGATATTAGGCATCTGTCTTTCGCTGGCCTCTGTCAATTCCTTTTTGTTCACAACACGAACACTTCCTTCCCTAGTTGTTCAGCCAAACTCTCCTCCCGCCATCTTCCTACACAGCAATTATATCTCCCCCCACACCCACAAAATGTCGAGTGATGATGATGCTGAGTCCTCTCCCCTCGATACACCTGCAACCAATCCAATGTACACTTCCACACCCGTTCCGTCCACGCCAGCAGCTGTGGCTAAGGACCAATTAACGGATGCTCAACGAGAGAAAATCCGCAAGGTGAGCGAGCGAATCCCGCGAAATTGTTTTCAGGTTTGCTACATCCACCCACCACTTATCGACCCACTCAATTCGTTTCGTTTGGCACCCTCTTCTTCTTCGCTCGGCGCAGACGGCTGAACTGAGATCCCAGGAGGTATTCATTAAGCGGGAAACTGGCGTGCACAGTTGCCAGAATTGCGGCTACAACTACGACGAGGCAAAGGGCGACACGGACAAGATTGGTGGCCAGAATGCTCCTGGCACACTCTTTGCGTCCCTCCCATCCGACTACCGGTGTCCGGTGTGTCGTGGCCAGAAGGAGCAGTTCATTGCTGTTGTTGACGAGATTGCTGGCTTTGAAGTGAATCAGGGCTACGGTTTTGGCAATGGCATGACCAGTGATCAAAAGAACTTGCTGATCTTTGGTGGTCTTGGTGCCTTCTTTGTGCTATTTTTGTCGGGATATGCCCTGAATTGAATGATCACAATAAAATTTAGGATATAAGATTAGGATGGAAGAAGATGAAAATGATAATTTACAACAAGGAGTTGATTCTCTATTGTGTAAATTCGTGTGCTTGTTATGGTATTTGTTTTAGTGTGCTTTATGTGTACTGCTCCAACCGGCTGTCAGCTCCCAATGTCTAACCTCTATTCCCTATTATGCCGAATGGTAAGCATGCAATCCTTCCCCTTGCACTATTATTTGAAATTTAACCCCCCTCACTCCCCCTCCCTCATTCTCCATTACCCCACTTATGCAACAGGCCCATCAATGGCCGGAGCCGCCTCAGCCTGCTTCTGGATGGGCAAGAACAGCTTGAACTCAGGGGGCAGCTCCTCCTCGCTGTACAGCCTGTCACTGAAGTAGATCCTCCTGATCCTGCAATTGGCGTGAATCTGAACCCTAAGGGTCTCAATGTAGTTGGTTCCGTACGCCCTCCTGGTGAAGTCGCTCAAGTTGAATTGAATTTGGTTCCACCCCTCGTCCAGCCTCATGGGCATGGTACAGATGAAAGGTTTTACGCGGGTTGTGCTCTGGTAGTTGCTAGCCCTGAATCTCCTCCTAACGTTCTTGTCGTCCAGCACCTGGACCTCGAAAGTGAAGTACTTCTTCAAGTTCTTAATGATCATCACCAAGAAAGGAAGCTTAATGCCAAGCGTGCGCTTGGGGTCGGCGGGGCAGGTGATGTAGTTGGTGGAAACATTTGTTCCCATGATCTCCAAAACACTCGACTGAATCTCTTGGTCAGTTATCCTCTTGATGTGTCCATTCCTGACCTTCTTGTCCCAGATCTGAAGGGGCTTAGACCCTATACTGTACAGGATGGATAAAAACCCGGATTGGAAAGTGTTTCTGAACATCTTTTTGTACTGAGGGGGTTGGTGATATTTAAGTTTGGGATTTGTCGGGGGGGGGAGGGGGGGCAGGCGGAGGAAAATGGAAAAGGGGGAGGGTAGGGGGGGTTGGGTTAGCGAGTGTTAATATATATTCAAATTGGAGAACTGCTGGTTTCACAATCCGTAATATAAAATTTCAACAGCAAACCGACTTTGCTGGTCGAGTGGGATTGCAACCTTGCTACTAAAAAAACTTCCATTGAGCATTGCTAGAGCACAAGAGGGAAGAAACACTATTGTAGACTCACCCGGAACGAAGATGAAGACAACGATAATAAGCAAAAACGGCAAGCCAAAAAAAAATAAAAAAATAAAAAAAGGAAAAAAAAACCAAAGATTCTCTCCAACCACCGCCAATATCAAACCCACTCACGCCTCCGCGGACTACTAATAGATTCCCCAAATACCTACTAGTTGTTTTGTTTCTCCAACCCTCTTCTCATGACGTTCTCCATTAAATTAAATACAATCTCCATCACACAGCCGATGCTTCCAAGCTCACCTCCCACATCCCCAAACTCCTCATCAACTAAAAAGACCCCCGAAGCAAAAAAGAAGCGCGGATCAATTTTCAGCCGCCGGTCGAAAAACAGCAAGCCCCTCTCCCCCAATTCCCTCAAAGCTGAATTCAAGGTGGAAGTCTCTGTTTTGTCGAAAAGCAGCGATGAAGCAGTCTTGAGAGAATCTGTTTTGCCTGCCTCGTGCGAGGAGGAACCAAGCGAACACTCCTGTAAGACCAGCATGACGTTCGACAACTCCCCAAAAATCGAACTTCCATCTTCGACGAAGTCTGCAATAGTGGAGAGTTTGGAGATCAAGGTGATTGGGACTTCCTCAGATAACCCCGAAGTTTATGGTCGGATTGTAGTTAACAGGAGCGAGAACGAGCTGAACAAGGGCTTTGGCCAAGTTTCAAGCTACCCCCTGCTGGACTCCAAATACGAGGAGTGCGGGAGTCTCAACCTTTTGGTTTTTTGGGGCCCTGCCTTGGATGTTAGTGATGATTCCAATGCCAACAATGCCTGTGCCAATGCCAATGCCAATGCCAATGCCAATGCCAATGCCAATGCCAATGCCAATGCCAATGCCAGTGCCAATGGCAATGCCAATGGCAAGGCCAATGCGAGCGTCGACAGCGATTTGAAGGGGTCGTACGCCGAGGTGAAAAAATCCATGAGCGAAAATAGGACCTGGATGAACAACATAGATTCAACGATGAGGGAAAATTTCAATTTCAGCGCAAGGGCGGGGGGAGACGAAGATGCGAATACGAGCAGGTGAGCGGAGTTGTACGCACTTTTGATGAATTGTAGCACACCTAAAACACCAACCGTTTTCCCCTCTCCCCTCTCCTCCCCCCTACTCCACCCACACACAGCGACCTTTTCTCGTACATGCTGGGGGGAGGGAAAGAATTCAACGAAGAATTCGTTGCGAGCAGAAATGGAGAGGCTGCCGGAACAAACTATACTTTCAACGCTAACGGTGACATTGATTATGGGCTGGGCCCCGAGGCTGCCATCGTACAGCTTCGCACCGAAAAGATGTACAACGGCGGTGGCGACAAGAATGACAAAAAAAACAACACATCCACATCCACATCCACATCCACATCCACATCCATATCCTCATCAACTTTAACTTCTGCAGCCACGCGACGACTCGTGCGACCACCACCCGTAGCTTTTGAAGTCGTCATGGCTAAATCCAACTCCTCGACTGAAGCCAAACCGAAGAAGAAGAGCGGATTTTTTGGCGGAGCTGCAACTGCGCGGTCCAAGGAGGCCAACTTTTTGAAGGCTAGGGAGACGGAGTGGAAGAAGCAGCGACTGGCAAGGGAAAAGAAGATCCTGGAGGTCAAGAGCGAGAAGCGGAAGAAAATGACGGAGAGGAGGAGGTGAGCAAGCGAAGCGAGCGAGCTTTGGTGAAGACGGGATATAAGCGAGCCACGTTACTAACATTAATATTCCAATCTAATTTGGAAATGCTCCTCGCTCGCTTCATTTTGCTCGGCGCAGCGCTCAGAGTGCAAAGAAGGTGATGGCAATTTCCAACCTGGAGGTGGACAGGGACAAATTCCCCACCAAGATTCGGATGGAAAAATTAGAGGCCGCCAAGAGAAAGAAGGCGCAAGAGAACATGTCTTCCTTGGTGGCCGGCAAGGTGACGAAGGAAGTGAAGCTGAAGCTGAAGCTGAAGCCGAAGAGGGGGAAGGGGGGAAGGGGGGAGGAAGGGGGGAAGGGAAGAGGTATGGAAACGCCGGCCGTTCCCTTCAGGAAGACGGCTACGGGAATCTTCACAGCTGCGGAGGGGCTGCTTGGCGACGCGGGGGATATGAAGCTCAAAAAGCTCAAGAAGAACGCGATGGGCGAGATCATGGCAGAGGCCACTGAAAAGGAGAAGGAAGAATTGGAAAAGCTCAAGCTGCAGGTCAAGAGGCAGAAGAAGGTTGAGGGGGAGAGGGAGGAGAGGATGAAGTTGCAGGCTAAGCGAAAGTCGGAGGAGAGGAAGGTAGCAATAGAGAAACAGAGGGCGCTAGAGGAGGAGGAACGGGTGAGGGGGGAGGTGGTCAGAAAGAGGGTAGAGGAGGAGAGAGAGAAGAAAAGGGAACTGGCGAGGGCAACTTTGGCAAGGGTGCGAGAGCGCGAGAAGAGGAGTAAGGAGAAGGAGCTGCCGAAGAAGCGGAGAGAGAGACTTGGACCTGAGACAGCAGTTGTGCCAGTTACGCCAGTCATGCCACCTCCACCGCCAAGTCACATCACCAAAGTTACCATGAACATGGCGGGGACAACAACAACAACAGCAAAGATAAAGAGAAAAGAAATCGACTCAACCACCACCACCACCACCACCACCAGAAATTCCCCCCCCAAAACCCCAATGTCACCAAAGATGAAAAAAATCGAGCGCCTCAACGAAGTTTACGGCGACGGTACGACGTCACAAACTGCAGTTTCTCCGGCAAGAATAAAAAAATCTGCAGAGAATCTGGCCTCTCCCAAGAAGATGAAGGTGGTGAGCGCTGCGTGTGTGCAGAAGCGGGCCTCACCCGCAAAATCGAAAAAGGTCAAGGCGAAAAAAGTGAAGAAGACAGCAGACCAAGAGATTAAAAAAGAGGAGAAGAAGATATTGCCTACCGATGATGCGCCGAAAGCTACGAGTGCTGCAGAAGTGGAACCATAAAATTCAATGATTCATCACTAAGAATAACAAACTAGGAGGATGGTATTTATTTCACCCACTAAGTTTGTTTGCTCTTCTTTGCAAAAAAGTTCTTTGGCCCTGGTTGATTTTTTTTCACTGGTGATTTCTTTGAAGATTTGGTTGGAACAAATGCGGATTTGAACTTATTGGGTGAACTCTGAGTCGAGCTCCTGAAGTTCATAATAGACCGAGTCTTGTCCTTCTCAAGCTTGATCGCAACATGCGCGTCCTCGCCACGGTACGAGGTTGATCCAATCTTCTTTGTGACTGGGTGGGTAATTATAGAAGACTCGTCCACTGCGTTAGCCATCGCGCTCAAACCGCCAAAGGATGTAGAGCCGTCGGTCAACCAGCTCTTCGCCTGCGAAGAGCTTAAAATGACGGGCATGCGGCTGTGCAGCCACGCTAAAGATTTGGTTTTGGTCTCGCTAGACGATTTTGTGAGCAGGGAAAAGGTTCGAATAGTTTCCTTTTCCCCAATTCCTTCCTCGACACCTCTGAGGGTGTCCCTGAAGAGAGCGGCGAAGAAGACAGGCTGCTCGTTCGGAAGTTTGGCCAAGTATGGCTGTTTCTTCCCACCGTCGAGCTTCGACTCAGTCAGCCACTCATACCACCCAACGAGTGGGACGATGGCGGTGTTGTTTTTCTCGAGGCAAGGCACGAACACTTGCGCGAGTTCTTCGGTTCGACAGTTGAACTGCGCCGTCTTGAACGCTCGGGTGCCGTTTTTATGGAGAGGAATTGGATCCGACCTGCTCCCCGGACGAAGGAAGCCGAAGGATGCCTCGCAAACTTCAAAGGCGGAAGAGGAGGAGGTATCAACATCCACGGGAGTCTGGGACTTGATGATGATGTGAGCAGTGTCACCAGGCGTGAGACTGTTGTTGTCTACTGGATAACCACTCGACAGAAGTTGGTTGTTTTTAAATGTGCTTGTGTTTGTGTTTGTGTTTGTGTTTGTGTTTGTGTTTGTGTTTGTGTTTTTAGTTGTGTTTGAAGTTCCGCCGTTGAGAGCTTGTAACCCACTTGTTACAACGGATCCCAGTTGGTAAGCTCTGCCGCACATGGTGCCTTTATGGTGCCTTTATTAACCAATACAGACGATTTCACACAATGATGCTTAAAAACTCTCAAACTTTCTTTTCTATAACCAGTAGAACACCATCGAAAAAGCAATAATCTTACATGAATTTCTTCTTCTGTATGATGCTCATGATGAGCAGCTGCAGTTTGGGGGCATTTGATGAGATATTGAACGTGCCCCAAACACCAAACACAAGGCTTGCCTTCGGTTCATGCTTCTCGTTCTTCCACAACGATAATGACAACGACTATCAGGGTAAAATCTTCCAGTCAATAGAACAGTTGGAACCAGCTGCGTGGCTTTGGATCGGTGACCTGTCGTACATTGGTGGCAATCACACACATGGCTATGATCGTATGGCAGAATACCCTCCCTACACAAGCCTCATATCAAAAACGCCAGCCCACGGTGTTTGGGATGATCACGATTATGGGAAGAATGATGCCGGCAAGCACCTCCCTGAGAAAGCCTCTCGGCTCGAATCCTTCCTAGATTTTCTTCAAGTCGACCCTGCCTCTCCTCGGAGGCAATCAAGGTCCGGCGCGTATCACTCTCTGAGGGTTGGCCGGTTCTCGATAATTTTCCTTGACACACGATACAACCGCGACAACCACTTTGTTCCCAGCGTTGGCGGGTTCAAGTTCCCTTTCGCTGCCGTTTTTGCAGCCCTCTCACGCTTTTGCGTTGCAGGTTTAAAACTTGGGCAAGACTTTGCTGGAGAAGTTTTAGGTGCAGAGCAGTGGGATTGGTTTGCGGAGCAAATCGAATTCGCCAACAACGACGAATCAATCGAGCACACGATAATTGTGAGCAGCATCCAGATCCTGACTCAAAACCCGTTCGTGGAGTCGTGGGGCCATTTCCCCCGCGAAAAGGAAAAACTTCTCCGATATCTCCAAGCCTCCAAAACGAAACACCTCCTCCTCCTTTCCGGCGACGTGCACCACGCTGAATTCTCCACCACGATCAACAGCAACAACCTCCTTGAAATCACGTCTTCTGGCATGACTCACACGTGCACAGAACCGTTCTACGGATTTGTTTGTGAGGGAATGCTAAAATCTTTTGCGGCGAATCGTTTCGAACCGCAAAGTTACTCTACGAAGAAAAATTTCGGCCTCATCGAGGAGACTGCTGACAACAATTTGGCTGTCTCAATTCGCGACATACACGGAAAACGTCTCCTCTCTTCATCCATCGTCGGCAGTGGTCGTGATATCCTCGGCGCCCAGGAACCGGATGTTTTTTTCTCCGGATTCCTCTTCCAATTTCTCCTCCCCTTGTTTCTCTGTACACTCCTCCTCCTTCCCCTTCTTCTCAGCAAGAAGAGGAGCAAACCTGGCCCTAAAACCCTGCCACGGGAAGGGAGGAAGTCCCTTCGTCTCCAGGGCCTAGATCCAGAAGGGGAGAGCGAAGAGGAGTGCGCGGCTCGCGCACTCGAAATGCGCCTCCGTGTTACCAACGATCTTACCAAGGCCGGCATAGATCTAACCGAAATGGAGACGCAGCTCAAATCCGCTTTACCGCACTGCATGATGCAAATTCGGACAATGAGCGAAAAGGCTTTGAACACCCGCATTAACCGCATCGAGAAGGCTGCTGGGAAGTTTTGCATCGTAAAAATGGCGGAAGAAAACATGTAGGACCTGGCCGAGCACGCCTCTGAGTCCTTGGAGCGACTCTGCGAACCAGCGGATTAGTAATTTAGAAATAAGTTTCAAGTGTTCAAGAATTTAAAATAGAAAACTTCTTATCACGTCCCTCTTTTTACTCATCCACTGTTGCGCAACCCTTGGGCAATCCCATTAACGCTCACTACGAGTGCGTCCTCCAGCTCGGTGCTCTCCTCGTTCAAAAGTTCCCCCCCACCCTCAAACTCCCCCTTCCTCATCAGCCCCTTCTTCAGCTCCTTTTCTCTCCACCTTTTCAGCAGCTCGGCCTGGATCGCGTTCAACGAGTCGACGTAAGGAGCCCTGTACTTCATTGAGGAGGTCAAAGTCTTGAAGCCTTTATCAATGTCGTCGTAGCCCGTAACCCGCAAAACTCCCTCCCGAGTGAGCTTCAAGTTGTTTCTTATCTCTTTGCCGAGCTTCACCTCATCCTTATGCTTGACAAGCAACTTATCGTAGTTCTCGCAAATTGACATATCACTCTTGGAAAGTGTCATTGCAACGAGGTCGATCATCTCCCTGAACCAAGGCCATTTGTTGTACATCTGCGCCGAGCGAAGCGAGGCGCATTTTTGATGGAGCAGGTGGGAGGCGAGAGGCGAGCGAGCCAAAAAATTGAGAATAATGTTAGTTCCAGTAGTGGCTTGTACGTACTCTTGTCTTCATCAAGGCTCGCTCGCTTCGCTCGCCCACCTCCTTCACGACGTCGTTGTTCTCCGCCAGCGCCTCTCCCACGCCCAGCCACGCGCTCAAGTGGCTCCTCGTCTGCGTCCACGCAAAGGTCCACGGAATTGCGCGCAATGACTCAATCCCGCCCTTGGGGTTTCGTTTCGCCGGCCTGCTGCCCACATTGAGTAGCTGGAGTTCCTGCTCGGGAGTCGCATGCCTGAAGTAAGGAACGAAGACCGGGTTCTCCCTCACAAGGGCTCGGTAGCCAGTGCACGACACCTCGCTCAGTGTTTTCATCTCGTCCCTCCACTTCTGACTCGGCTGCACGTGATCGACGAAAGCCTCGCGCAAAACGCTAGACGTGTAAATGTCGAGGGTCCTCATCGCCATGTTCACGCTGCCAAAGTTTTGCGTGATCATTTCTCCCTGCTCAGTTACTCGGAACCTGCCGTTGATCGTGTTGGGAGGGTGAGCTACAATAGCTCGGTACACAGAGGGATTTCCTCCTGCGTTGAGTGTTTTAATTGAGTTGAATAATGTAAGCTAACTAGCAGTCAATCAAGAGGCTGGTATTTCGCTCGCTCACCTCTGGATACTGTTCCACCCTTGCCGTGGAAGAACGTGAGCTGCACGCCAGCTTTCTCAGCCACTTTGCTCATATCCTCCTGGCTTTCGTACTGAGCCCAACAAGCTGCCAACCTCCCCGCGTCCTTCGCGCTGTCGCTGTAACCGACCATGATCTCTTGCTTCTTGTCCGTCGCAGCCAAATAGGATTGGATAGAAAACAATTTGCTGCACGTGTCGGGTGCGTTGTTTAGATCTTCCAACGTTTCGAACAGAGGCACGACCCTCATCATTTTCCCGTTCTCCTTCGTCATTCCGAACTCTGCGAGACGAGTGAGCCAAACGAATTGGGCGGGTTAGTTTAGTAGTGGATGTAGCCATTATGTCTGTAGCCATTTCGCGCGCTTCATTCGAGTATTCTCGTCTTCCGAAAGGCTCGCTCGCAGTATTTCGCTCACCTTTCTGCAATAACATGACAGCAAGCACGTCACTCGCAGTCTTGGCCTGGCTGATCACGTAGGCGCCCAAGCTCTCAGACTCGAACGTGCTAATAGCCCTGAAAGTCTCGAGAGTTTTCACCACGCTAGCATCAAAACCCATGTTCGCAAAACCGTTCGCATTTGCAGCCTGAATGAGCGGCCTAGAGTGGAATAATGTTAGCTTAAATAATAGTGGATTTGTGGACGTGGATGTGGATGCGGCTCGCTCACCTCTTGCTCTTCAGCTCGTTCGTTAGGAATTTCACGCGCTCGTCCTCGGACATTTCCAAGTAACTACCAACTCCGACGTACTGTGTGATTGCATCCAAGGCTGCACTGTGCAAGGTCGATTCCTCTCTGATGTCAAGGGGAACGAGGGAAATTCCAAACACCTGGAGGCGGCGGTAAATGTCGGTCAGCAATCCTCCCGCAACGTCCTCGTACCCCGTCTCAACCAGAGAGTCCCACATTATCTTGATCGGCCCCATCAGATCCTCTCGTTTCGTGATTGGCTTTATGTCGTTTGTTGTGTCGTTGGCGTCGGGGTTGTGGTTGCCCGCGAGCTGCTCATCGCAGAACCGGACCGTTGCGTCAAGGCGCTGTAATAAATTTTATCGTGTTTGTTGGAATTGTGGTAAAAATTAAAACTTCCTCACAAAATAAAAACTACTCACCTTTAGCAACTGTCCAATCACCTTCCGGTAAAGCTCAATCTTATGCTTGTTGCACGTGATGCCGTCGGCCATAGCCTTGAGCTGGGGAGAATACTTGTTGCTGATCGCCAAGTCGTCATGCAAAACCACGAGATCTTCGGCGTAGAGCTTCGCAGCGAGCCGGCGCTGCGCCGAGCGAAGCGAGATTGCACGCATTTTGAACGGAGCAGGGGGGAGGCGAGCGAGCCAAAAAAAATGAGAATAATGTTAGTTTAGTAGTGGCTCGCATATATTTCTCGTCTTCATCAAGACTCGCTCACCTGCTGCAGGTTCACCTCGATTGTCACTTCGGGAGTCACATTGGGATTTCCGTCGCGATCACCGCCCATCCAGGAGGCAAACCTGATCGGAGTGCAGTCCAGCGGTAGCTTGCGGTCCAGGAACTCCTCGCAGTCAGAGTCAAGCTCGCGAAGGTATTTGGGCACGGCGTCCCACAAAACGGACTGAATGATTGCCACGCCTCCTGCAAAATTTGAGTTGGATTAGGGGGGGGGTGTTGTAAAATTTTAAACCGAACTCAAACTCACTCACCTCTCGCCTCCTTCAACACCGAGGGCTTCGAGCGCTGCACCTCGTCGCTCCCCCAAATCCCCGCGATCAAACTTCGAATCGTTTTCGTTTGCTGCGACCTCTCGAAACTCGTTAGGTCGGTTCGGCCGAGCATCGTTAGGGCCTCGGAAATCTGTCGGTGCTTCAACAGGAGCAGCCGACGGTTCACCTCGGTCGGGTGAGCGGTGAGGACGAGCTCAACCGACTGAGCGACCAGCTTGTCGAAAATTTCCTCCTTCTTCGCGTCCGGGGTGGTCTTAAAAATAGACTCAATTGTGCCGGAAACACTGTCCTCCCGGTGATTCATTTCCATGTCTTTCTCATTGAGGAGAATCGGGTGGATCAAGTCGTGGTCGATGCTCTCAGCCTTGATCATTCGGAACCGGTGGTTCGTCTCAGCAATGTTCACGAGATTGAGAGAGTGGGTCATCAACCGGGAAACGAGAAGAAGCTGAAGTTTAGCGATGAAGGGTTGGGGGAAGAGAAGCACCGAGCGAAGAAGGTGCGAAGCGAATTAGTGGATGTGGATGTGGATGTGGATGTGGATGTTTTGTGTGGCAATTGCTCGCTCACCTCTGAATTGCTCAGGCCACTGACAATCTGAGTCATCTGGTTAAATGCATCATTGTCATATTTCTCGGCACGCCTCGTTCCAAGAGAAAACAAGGACTCAAAAAGTTTGAAACCAATTGGGTCTTCGAGTTTAACCATGGAGTGGAGAGGCTTGAGGAGAATGTCCAGGTCGGCAGTCATTCCAGGAGTCGTCAAAAGATCCAAAGACCACCACGTCTTAGGGGCTGTGTTGGGCTGAGAAGCACCTCCACCACGAGGTGATGTTTTGGGCTGAGAGGAACCACCATACCGTGAAAGGGATTCCAGAGGGGAAAAGGGTTTCGACACCACGATTGTGGCGATCGCACTAATTCCAAGGAAAATTGACTTCATTGTGGTGGCAGGAAACCTTGATTGAGGTATGCTTCGATTTCGTTATGCGATAATTTTTTCACCTTTTGGTTGGGCACCGCGCGCTGAAATTGGTGAGATTTTGTTCCAAAATCCTTTCTTTAACTAGTCCAAACTACGTAAAATAGTTCGCTCAATACACGCACACAATTGAAACACCTTTAAAATATATCGAAGCTACCTCGTTGAAATCGACTTTCAAAAAGTTTTCAAAAAAAATAATTCAAATCATCCTCTTCCTGATGTCTAGTTGGCTTACCTCCGGGTCACGACGTCTCAAATCGAAACAGCGAGTGGGCCGTCCCCAGTTCATCGTCAGCGGAGCAGATAGCAGAGCCCCATTTTCTGTTGCCAGCTCTGTGACCAACCTCATTTCTCCCTCCACAGGTGGAATCAACATGTTTGGTACGAAATATGGTGGTGGTGGCAACTACGAGCAAAACTTTAGCAGCGACTTTCAGAATTATGAGAATAACGAGAACAACAACGGTTATATTGGGAACCGCAACAACTCATTCAACGACGAGGCAGCCTTTTCGCAGAGGCAGACAAACGAATCTCATGACATCACCAATCTATCTCGATTCGCTTTGAACGCGAATCCAGTGGTTCAGCAGCAGAATCATCATCAGCAGCAGCAGCAACAACAATACCAACAACAGCAGCAGCAGCAGCAATTCTACCAGCAGTACGAAGAGCCCCAGCAACTCCAACTCCAACAGCAACTCCAACAGCAACAGCAACAACAACAGCAACACCAACACCAACACCAACAACAACAACAATACGAACAATACCAACCCCAATACCAACAATCCCAAATTCAACCCCAACAAGCTCCTCCCACTCCGACCACCACCGGTGGTGTGGGAATATCACGCTTCTCCAAATCCACCCAACAGTCCTCCTACAGCAACGACTATTCCAATTCTGCTTTCCAGCAGCAGCAGCAGCAGCAACAGCAGCAGCAACAACAACATCAACAACAGCAGCAAGCCCCAGAGCCCGAATTTCGATTGTTTGATCAGGAGGTTCAGCAGAGCGCCCCACCCCCACCCCCAGCCCCAGCTCCGGCCTTCACCGCCCTAGCCCTAGCCCCTGCCTCAGCCCCAGCTTCTCCCCAACCCCCACCCGAGCAGGAGTTCATGCTCTTTGACGAAGGCGTCCACCTGAACGAGGAATCCAAAGCCCCAACCTCCCCTTTTCCCCTTCCCCTTCCCCTCCACCCGCCCCCACTTCCGCTCACATCCTCTTCCTCTTCCTCCCTCTCCCCCCCCACACCATTCTTCAAGCTCGAGTCTGACTTGATTCTCTACGTGCGCAAGAAACTCCCAAACTGCTGCGAAATGGCCAAAAAATCGAGCTTCTCGTCAGTGACTGACATGCTCCTCACCCTGTACGACTACGTTGGCAGCGAGGCTGCCACAAACATTGCCAACTCATCCATCAAGACAATCGTGTGCTGCATCCGCTTGCTCGAGTCACTGAAGACGAAGAAATTCTCGAACCATTCCTACAGCGATGTCCAAGCGATGCACTCTGGGGGTAGCAACTCGAACGTCGCAACCAGCGATCTTCACATGGTAGGGGGCGCAGAAGCTCCACCCTCACCCTCACTGAATTGTAGCGGTGAAAAAATTTCGCTCGAGGCCACCGACATCGGTACGAGGACGTTGTTTGACATGGTGGATGAGGAGAAGGATTTGGAGTTGGAGGAGGAGTTGGAGAAGGAGAAGGAGAAAGAAGCGACATCTCCAGCAAAATTACAAATCCCAACGCCCACGAGGCCGGCCAAAGCCAAGACGGCCGTCGCGAATTCTGGCAACCACTCGAACCTACTCAAGGAGTTATTTGATGATTCTCCCCAGAAGCCCAAGCAGGAGCAGGAGCAGGAGCAGGAGCAGCAACAGAAAGAGGCGGTGCCACAGGTGGAGGAGGAGGAATGGAAGGATGTGGTGAAGGAAACAAAAATCGTGTCGAATTCGCCACACGGAGATTTGCTTGATGAGCTTTTCTCTCCTGTCACCGAGCAAACCACGCCCGCACAACCCGCGCAACCCGAACAGGAGCAGCAACAGAAGCAGCAACAGGAGAATGATCTGCTGGTGATGGAGCATCCTCTTACCATCACGGAGGCGGTGCCACAGGTGGAGGAAGAGGAATGGAAGGATGTGGTGAAGGAAACAAAAAAGGTGTCGAATTCGCCACACGGAGATTTGCTTGATGAGCTTTTCTCTCCTGTCACCGAGCAATCCACGCCCGCGCAACCCGCTCCCGCACAACCCCCACAACCCGCAAAACGGAAACAGAAGAAACACCCGAAGAAGCAGGTGGAAGGAAAACGGCGCAGCACGCGTGGAAAGAAGAAAGAGCAAAGTTTCCAACACGCTTTGCTCTCACCTGGCAGCAAGGGAAACGGAGGGAGCGCATCAGGTTACAACACCAGCAGCAGCAATAGCAAAAAAGCACCTAATGATGAAAATAAATGAGAATGAACGTATTTTTTTATGTAATGAAAATGAATCTACCAAAAACATCAAGGTACTCTTCTTTCACTTCGTCGGAGCAAACATTGTGAACAACTCGTGGGGTACACTATTAATTCCAGCTCCCACCCCTTTTGACACATCGTCAACTCCGAAATCTGAAATTTCAATCCCGTCTTCCCCTCCCTTCTCCTTTTCCTTCTCTTTTACCTGTTTCTTTCTTTCCACTCTGTCCTTATTATTCGGGCAGACATTCCTATGGTTCGCCATCCCCTGTCCCACCACGAACTTTCCACCGCAGTCTTTGCACGCTTCCTTCTTCTTTAGCTTCTTCTTGGTGGTTCTTTCCACTCTGTCCTCATTATTCGGGCAGGTTTTCATATGGTTCGCCATCCCCTGTCCCACCACGAACTCTCCCCCGCAGTCTTTGCACGCTTCCTTCTTTATTTCCTCCTCAATCTCCTCCTCAATCTCCTCATTCGTCTTTTGGCAAGTATGCCTCACGTGCCTCCCATTGCACGCTTGGCAATTGGACTTCTTCCTCTCAACCACAGCGAACTCCCCTACCCTTACCCCTACCCCTACCCCTTCCCTTTCCCCTCCCCCCCCCTCCCCCTTCGCCACCATATGAACAACCATATCCTCCTCCCCCCTCTCTTCCTCCCACACCTGCCCCCCC